>BKCP01005294.1:255696-309568 GCA_008636005.1 Striga asiatica | reverse complement strand
AAAAAAAGGATAAGCTAAGCAGAGCTCGTTCACGAACAAATCATTTATTTTATTTGTTACTTGTTCATAGGTTTTGATCGAAAATCCGAGTTTAGCATGTTTGTGACAAACAGCTCATTTATAATTTTGGGTTTGTTAAAGAGTCTTTGGCTCGTTTATCAAAAGAGCACGAGCTCGAACATGAGCTACTCGGCCCAGCCCAAATAACACCCCTATTTAGTAGCCATGACAAGGATGAGGGAACATGAGCTGTATTTGAGAAAATTATCAGGTAAATATTGTGCATAAATGACAATAACTATCGTGCACTCAGGCCCATGTATGATTATCCACAACTGATACTTTACCGAGTCTTCTTCACTATTTGTTCCACCAAAAGCAACAGTATGGGAATAAGCTATATCAATTTCCAGCATAATGAAATACCCAGATGCAACATTTACTCAAGCATTTTTGGAAATTAGTCATTAACATACAAAGAAATGCAAAAGAATACAATCAATTTATTTTGGCAACGTTTTTAACATAATTATACTGGTCCATGCAAAAATATTCAAAGCAATGGTAAGAGCATCTACAAGCTACAATGCATTTGGGCATATTAGCGAAAATGTTTCATGCCACATAAAAAATAGACTCTTCGTAAAAGAAAAGGTTCTCCAATGCAAGTAAAAAATAGACTCTTTGGATTCGGGATGCTCTGGAAAGAGCTATGTCTTCCAAAATGTTTATTTTGAAATAATAGCCGAATAAGCTATATGTGTAAGGCCTACCCATTTCCAGAGAAATCAAAGCGAAATGCGCTGATTCCTTCATTTTCTAAAGCAGTAGCGTGGTTGACCATCATCATGTACTCCTACATATTGAGGTTTTCATGATAGGATTAGAAAAAAAAAAATGCATTAACCGGCAAACTAGCTTCCACACTAAGTTACCTGTAGAATTTAGAAAAAATGGCCAAGATAGAGACAGGATGAACACCAACAAACAATATGAGGTTAGAAGAACCTTTGTGGATTTGAAACCATGGCAAAGAACTACAAGTTTTGGTGATCCTGTCTCATGCAACACACCAACAAGCTTTTCACCATGCTTGTTCAGTAATGTTATTTTCTGCTGCATAGCTGATTAAAAAATTGTAATTATATTCATTAGGAANGTTATTCTTTCTGTATATCCATAAGCAGAAAATGGCTTTATCACACCCTTGTATTTTCAGATGATTGATACAAAATTTCATTTAGAGAAAAAAAAACACACACACACACACACAAAACACAAAAACAGAACAAAAAACCAAAGGGGAAACAAATAAGATTTTTCATTGCTATAATTTTGAAGCTATATCTTGTAGGATATTTTGGCAGAGATAGATATTCTGTTTTATGTTTGAGAACAAAATATAGAAGCTGTTTACTAATTACACCATCAAGAACAATTTACATACCTCATGACAGCCAAGCACAAAGAGAAAAAAAATCATCAAATTGAGATTATACTCTGAGTCTAAGAAGTCAAAAAAATTAACACTAAAACTGCAGGTTTGTTCTGAGACTTGAAACTCCAGATTCCAAACACTACTTACACAAACAAAACTTCGATAGAATCAATAATTAGTTCAACTTCACAACTTATACAAGTAAGTAAAACAAGCATTCACTTTGGACCTACAAGCTCAATTCACAACTTATACTATTAAGTAAAACAAACACTCACTTTGGAGTTTGGACTTACAACCTCAAGACTAGACAAACTTCAACAAGTCCCAATCGATATAATGACAAGACAAAGTTATTCAATTCAAAGATCGCCTGAAGTTTTTCACTTCAACATGTCTTTTATATGACATAGATTGCTTAAAAAAACTGAATTTCTTGAACAAGATACACTGTCAGGACACAAAAGATTCCTAAGACCTGGTCCCCATATGGTTCAAATCACAGATGATGCAGTCTACTGCACGAATAAATTATTCACCAAGCAGCTGCTGGAGAAAAAGCACTTGATTTGCTTATGTTGAATCAAAATGCTCATCCCCAATAAATAGTATTATAGAATATCCAACTGATCAGTAATGCTAACGAAACACCGAACATATATGGCAGATCCGTAAGGAGAAGTTTCAAATATTCCTTTCCAAGCTTGAAAATCGGAACACACGTACACCATAACACTCAGACAAGGGATCACTGGGTGCAACATTCTTTCTCATCTCTTTGACCAGAGACAGCAAAGAACTGATTAATCACAAGCCAAAGCAGCACCAAAAGTTGACTGGTGATAATGTAAAACATTTGTTTATTTGGGTTTTCTCTTCACTATAATTTGTGGAATTATGTAAAATCTAATTGGCACAACCATCTCTTAGCTGGGTTTTGAATCAACACTTTATTCAACCTTCATAGGTGCCCATTAAAAAAATAAAAAGAAAAACATAAAATATTAAAATTTATAAGCTTTTGATTCTCTCATAGATCAAACTGAAAGGGGCGAGGCGAATGGGTTCAAGAATTACAGAAATTCATTTCAAAAGAATACTGATAATAAATAAAATAAAATAAAAAATCCAATCTTTTTCATGAGAAGACGATCATCATCTAAATAGAGATAAGGGGCTCCTCAGTCGCTCATTTCACATAAGGATTGTTCTTTTTCCTTATTTAAGCAGGAGCCCAAGAGTTTGTTTTACCTGCGATTTGGGATGTGACGATGATTCTTCTGATTTTGATGCGTTGGGTGCCTGAAGAATAGCTGAGGCTGATTTTTTGGACAGAAATATGAAGCTTTCGTTGATTGAATATGGTGTTTGTGGGGGCAAAATTGGAATAGAGTAACATATTTCTATCCAATAAATCAAAATTTTTTGGAAGAGAAATAAAAGAATGAATACAATTCCAGCTTCGGATAGGCGGAGCTATTATTTCAATAGGAGAAAAGTGTAAATTTCGTCCTTTAAGTTTAACCCTCTGAACAATTAGTCCTCTTTGAATATCCAATTTGAATTTGATTCTCTAACTTTTAAAAAATGTTACAGATTCGTCCCCGACTCGCCGGAAACCCGTTAATTGCCCGGAAATACGCACGTGATGGACATTAACGGCTCTTTCGGCCTACGTGGAGCCGGATTTCACACGTTGGCTCCCTCAGTTACACGTGGCCGACAGAAATTAAAAGAAAAAAAAAAAACATTTCCACGTGGCGACACACGTGGAAATGGAGGAAAACAGATGAAAAGCCAGGAACATGAACAGTCACTTCACTTCTCCTCACAATCGCGTTCCCAAATTATCTTTGCAGAAAAAAACCCTCCATCCAAGATCGTTCTCAAATTCTCTCTGAAATTCCGAAGGCAAAAAAATTGAAAGGTCGAAATCAGGTATTGAGAAGCAAGAATCCAAATGATTCCTGAGAAGGTGTTCATCCGAAAGAAGATTCGTATGCACAATGGACCTCCCACATACGGTCAGTGACATTATCTTTTTTTGTTTATTGAAAAAATTCGTGCAATGTAATGCTCATTTTAATTCGTACAATTATAATGAAATTAGGGTTCTTTGCAAATCTTATAAATTTCTTTTGGAAGCCGTAATTTCGAAAACGAATTAGAGTTCTTTTGCAAACCCTTAATCTGAATACAAATTAGGGTTCTTTTGCAAACCCTATTCTGAATATAAATTAGGGTTTATTTTGTAAACCCTAATTTTGAAAACAAATTAGGGTTTTTTTCTAACCCAAATTTAGGTGACTGTAATGTGGTTAAAACCCCTAATTTCATTCAAAATACAGTTATACATTCTTCAATTGCTTATTGGGTTGTTATCTGAAAACCCCTAATTTCTCTCTGTTTGTTGTTGTTTGGTTGACTTGGGTTTGGTTCCATAGAAAGTAGAGATCACTTAACTATCCAACTTTGGTGTGGAGGTCAATTTTTGCATTCTCCAATTGACCATTATATTGGGGGTTCTAGTATGATTTTTGACTGGCTAGAGAAGTCAAAACTGGGTGTTGATACATTGGATTGTCTTAGTGATCAATTTGGTTGTGTAGGAAATATAAGGTATTATTTCAACTCGGGTACTACATTTAACTTGCTGAAAGATGATGAAACTTTATGTAATTGGGCTAAATGTTTCTATACTAATAGATTGATGGACATTCACATTGATCTAATGGATGAAGGTAGGTTTGTGCCTACTTCTAAGTATGATGAAGGTGGTTGGATAGAATTGGAGAAAAAAAATGAGAGTGAAGCAGAGAGCATTGAAACAAGTGAGAGTGAAATGAGTGAAAAGACATATAATGAGGGTTGTAAAAAAATGCAGCCAAGGGTAGTGAAAAAAATGAAGGCAAAAGTAGTTAAAAAAATGAAGGCAAGGGTACAGTCGGGTGGCCTGTAGACGAGCAGCATAGCCCGGAGCTTGAAAGGGGCTGGGGCTGCGAGCGAGTCGGTCGAGTTCAAGACGAAGTTTCCGCTGCCAATGACGAGAGCGGTGCGACCGGGACGGCCACACAACAGTGGTATCAGAGCGTGAGTCGTCCCGTGACCGCGCTGGTAAGTCGAGCACCTAACACGTAGGGCTCGCTCTGGTAAATTGGCTTGAACTCCACTTTTACCGCTTTCGTAGTTGTAGCCCCTGGCGGGGATTGCTTGTTGGGGATCTAGCTGCTAGAACACTAGGTTAGAAAAGCATGTGTTATGTGTTAAATGTGTGCTTATCCTTGTTTTGTTGAGCCTGTGGCTATTCTCATTTGTACGAGCATTAAATTGTGTATTTTTTGCTGTATTATGCTTAATTTCGGTGAAATTTGCTCCCTGCTGTTTTTTCCTTTATTTTTTTGAGTCTAGGTGCCTCATTATATATCTCTTGTTGTTATATTTATTTTCTTGTGACTCTGTGTTAATTTGTTGCTGTGTATTTTGCTGAAAATTGCTTGTAAAATTGCTGTAAATTAATTGGTGCTGAAAACTACGCGTTTATCGTGCTGAATATTAATCTGTGCTGATTTCTGTGCGATTTTAGGTGCTGAAAAATCTGATTTTGGGCTGAATTCTTTGCGTTTTAATTGTTGTGATTTTGCTGCTATTTTCTTATTTGAACTGGTGTGTTTTTGTGAAAATGGCTTCGTTTCCGGCTTTTAATTTTGGCCCCGTTTGACGGGAAATTTGATTTTTTAATTTGGCAACAAAAAATGAAAGGGATATTAATTCAACAAAGAGTGTTTAAAGCCGTTGAAGGCTCGTTTTCACCCGATGTGCCTAAAGATAAAATTGCCGAAATGGATCAATTTGCTTATTCGTCAATTATTCTGAATTTGTCTGACTCTGTGCTTAGGAAAGTTGGTAAACTTGATTGTGCTAAATATCTGTGGGAAAAATTAGAAGAACTGTACACGGAAACTTCGTTGCCGAGTAAATTGTTCTTGCTTGAAAAAATTTTCCGGTTTAAACTTGATCTTTCAAAAGATATTGATGAGAATCTTGATGTGTTTACTAAACTTGTTCAGGATATTAAATTGACCGGTGATGAGCATATTGATGATTATACCTGATTCTTACAGTGATGTGAAATCTGCTATTAAGTATGGTAGAGATAATGTGAATCTTGAAACTGTTGTGAATGGTTTAACAAGCAAAGAGCTTGATTTAAAAATCAACAGGGGTAATGGGAATGTCGGTGAGGTTAATTTTGTGAGGGGAAGGCCTCAAAATTGTTTTCAAAATGAAAAACCTCTAGCCGATCAAAATTTTGGCAAAAAGAAGGGTACGTGGAAAAGTAGGTCGAAATCTCGACTGAAAAACCGTAGGTGTTATAATTGTGGTGAAATTGGTCATTACATGAATGATTGCCCTAATCCTGAGCAAAACCAACATAATGATCATGCGAATATGGCATCTAGTAGTGAAAACCATGGTGATGTGTTTTATGTGACTGATATGCATGATAATGTGAATCCTGTGCGTTCTCTTTGTCTTTGTGAAACTGAATGGCTTGTTGATTCTGCATGCTCGTTTCATATGTCCTTTCAAACATTTGTTTTTGAACTACAAAGATGTGAAGAATGGATTTGTTTTTGTGGCAAATGAGAAATCGTGTGAAGTTGTTGGTGTTGGTGATATTTGCTTGAGATTTGATTCTAACTTTAAAGAATGTGAGGCATGTCCCTAATTTGTGCCAAAATTTGATATCATGTGCTGCTTTAGAAGATGATGGTTTAAAGGGTAAATGGGAAAATGGTGTTATGAAAATTTTGAAGGGTTCTTTGGTGATCTTCAAAGCTGTTAAAAAGTTGAACTTGTATGTTTGCATTGCTGAATTTTGTATGCAAAAACCCGTGAATGATGTCTGTGGTGACAAAACTGATTTGTGGCATAAGCGTTTAGGTCACATAAGTTCTAGGGGTCTTGAGATCTTGCATAAAAATGGCTTTTTTGGATGTGAGAAATTGTCTTGTGTGCCATTTTGTGATTCTTGTGTGCTTGGCAAACAATCAAGAGTGTGTTTCCCTGTTTCTTCTGTGGCTAGACAACCTGCTTCTTCTGAAATACTTGAGTATGTGCACGTTGATGTTTGGGGTCCGGCTAGTGTGCTGACTCATGGTGGAAATAGATATTTTTTGTCTGTGATTGATGACTTTTCGAGAAAGGTTTGGGTGTTTTTATTGAAAAACAAAACTGATGTGTTTGAGAAGTTTAAAATTTGGAAAACCTTAATTGAGAATCAAACAGGTAAGAAAATTCGAGTTTTGAGGACCGATAATGGACTTGAATTTTGCAATAATTTGTTTGATGAATTATGTGCTCAATATGGTATTCAAAGACATAGAAGTGTGCCTTATATGCTTCCGCATAATGGTGTTGCTGAGCGTATGAATAAAACTCTGCTTCAAAGAGTGAAATGTATGCTTACATGTTTTGGGCTTTCTGAGAAGTTTTGGGGTGAGGCTATTTTGACTGCGTGTCATGTGATTAATTGTTCTCCTTCTGTGCCTTTGAATGGTAAGTGTCCTGAGTTTGTTTGGTCGGGAAAGGAAATTGATTTTTCAAACTTGCGTGTTTTCGATTGTGCTGCATCTTGTTATATGAAACGTGATGAACTTGAACCTCGGTCAATGAAATGTATTTTCTTAGGATATCATGAAGGTGTTAAAGGTTATAGATTGTGGCTTAGAAGTGAACCCGGCTTTTAGTCGTGATAAGTCGTGATGTTGTGTTCAATGAATTTGAAATGCCATGTTTAAATGCTTCTTTGCTTGCTCCTTTACCTGATGAATCTGAAAATGCTCCAAATGCGGTGGAGCAATTGAGTGGTTTAAGTGATTTTGATAATGTTGAAAATTTGCATGCTGAAATTGAAACCGAACGTGCTGTGTCTGATAATGTACCTGCTGAAATTGCTGAAAATGCACCTATGCATGCTGAAATTGAAAATCAACATGCTGGAAATGCTGAAAATGTCGATGTGCATGATGAATATGTGCAAAATGTGCCCATTGTGCCTGGTGATAACTCTCTTCCTGATATTCTATCTATAAATGTGCTTGATAATCATGGTGATGATGCTGTAGTGCATGAGTAAATTGTTGAATATTTGCCTATTTCTGATCTTTGTGATTTGCATGACTATCATTCGACTAGAGATAGATGTAGAAGAGATAGGGCTCTATATGCTTCCAAATGGGTGTCATGTTGCTTGAAAATTCTAATTTTGATACATGTGATTGACAGGTGTTTTGTGCATTTTTATGACGTAGCCGACATTGTGTTTGCTACATGTTTGCTCTAACTTTGTGTTTAAATGCAGGTACAGGCGATGATGAAAGTCCTCCGGTCCCTCAAGGTGTTCGGTATTCGGTGGTTGGCCAAATCGATGGAGAAATGTTGGAAATTTGGCCCAACTCTCAGGCCCGTGGACGTCTCGGCCCAATCCCGTCTGGGCCTGGCACTCACTTACCCGGTTTAATTGGAACCGTTGGATTTGGGGATTTAATCCCAGCCTTCCACTACACCCTAAATACACTATCCCTCACTTTCGCCACAACACGACAGAAGACCTCACTCTCTCTTTTCTCTTGCTGCGCCCAAATATCTCTCTCTTCTGTGAGACAGAAAATCGATCTCTCTCTCTGTGAGGAACACCCGATTGAAGCAGCTGTGAGTGACGAGTGTGAGTGACACCGTGAGAGCCGTCGTGTGTGCCATCGGAGTGCCGCCTAGAGTCAGCCCTTGTGCCGCCATGCCGTCTCCCTATTCAACCCACCGGTTAGAGCTCTTCGTGGGAGCTTCCGGCGTATCTCTGTGCGAGAAGGAGGGGGGGTTAGGCGACGGGTGACCGGGTGCGGGGCTCGTGTGGTGAGGTGCAGCCCGGGGTGCGGGCTGAGGAACCGGGGTCGCCGTAAGTTGACCACCGCCGAGCCGAGACTGAACCGAGGGTGCCGGAAAGAAAGACTATCTGAGCTCGGGAGACTTCGTGTCTTCATTATTCGGCCAGACTTCGTCGTGAAAGGGATTTTTCTCTGTTCCTTCTTTTATTTCCTATTTTACAGCATTTTACTTTGTGTATTTGCTTGATTATTGTTGCTATTAATCATTGTTATTCTGTGTGTTTGAGTAGCAGCTGAAAACGGGCCCGAAAGAGAGTTCGTGGAATCAACCCGGGCCCGAAATAAGGCAGTCGGGTGGCCTGTAGACGAGCAGCATAGCCCGAAGCTTGAAAGGGGCTGCGAGCGAGTCGGTCGAGTTTAAGACGAAGCTTCCGCTGCCAATGACGAGAGCGGTGCGACCGGGACGGCCACACAACAATATATATTGATATACTAAATTGATATTCAACACTATAATAAATCGATGTTACACAACATTAAAATATTATGTAAATTATAATATTACTGAAACAATAAACTATAATTCTATATAATATCTTTAGACAAATTGACAGACCAAATTTGGCGAGAAAGTAGTAGAGGAGCAAAACCAAAATTAAAATTTATTGTCATGTATCATGCCATAGTAAAATTTAACACGTTAATTAGCAACTAATTCCACTAACTTTGATTGGCAGATCAAAACTGATGAAATTTATTACTTAGCTTAGGGTACCAAGTTAGGCGTGAGTCAACATGAACAGATATTAAAAAATAATAAAATATAGAAAATTAATTTTAAAAATTTGTCCCAAAATGACGTCCAGGAAATATACAAGACCCCCTTGTATTATACGAAATCTGCGCGTTTTCCCCCTGTATTTTAAAAATTGCGTCAGACTCCCTTCTATTAAGGTTTTTGTATAAAAAATTTTGGGTGTTTCGCGCATACAAAACCTTAATAGAAGGGAGTCTGACGCAATTTTTAAAATACAGGAGGGAAACGCGCAGATTTCGTATAATACAGTAAATCTAAATTTTGGGTGTTTCGCGCATACAAAACCTTAATAGAAGGGGGTCTGATGTAATTTTTAAAATACAGGAGGGAAACGCGCAGATTTCGTATAATACAGTAATAATTTACTGTAAGTATATCTTCCAGCTTTGGTCAACTTATGTATTGACCACTCATCATTATCTTAATTGGTAGGAAAATAACTATTTTTTTATATTGAAAACATATTTTCTTATCGAGTTTTGGACTAATCATATAAATAATTATAACGAGACAAATTTATTTCAACAACAAACATATGAAATCCACAAACGCTAAATAAAAAGATGAATTTTGGAACAAAACCACCCCTCCATGCAATTATCGGCCGGATTTCATACTTTTATTAACAATACAACAAGATTACACGTCACAAATATACATTTTATTATAGACTAAATGCATTAACACTACTCTCCAATACTAACTTTTTCCTACTACATAAATTGATCCACAAAATCTAATAATACTCAATAACTGACCTAATAAAACCAATCTAACACCTTGATATTTTCTTCTTCGCATATCACATTCCACATTTCATAATACACAACATTAATTATAATTCTTCACATATCACATTCCATGGTTGAGGAATTGAAAATCCTCTGCCCTGGAGACAATATCATTTTGGGGTCGAACTTTGCTTTTCTTTCCTGAAAAATGTCCCATTTGGACCCAAAATGCTTCTTCCAATCTTCCTTGGAACTGTAACTTGGTAGATATTGTTTGATGTTTATGTCGCGTTTTTCGCAAAAATCGATAATCTCGTCGTTGAGCTTTTGAAAGCCTTCGACTTCGTGGGGCCCGCACGAAGATAAAAGCCCGAGCGTGTAGAATATCTCCTCGTCCGGTATCACGGCAGACATCCTCTCGTCCCATCTGAACATAATTTAATTAAAAAAAAAAAATTAGTCAATACATTTCGAATTTCGAATAAAATTGCAAAAGTCATCCATCAAGNTTTTAAAAAAAAAAAAAAAAGATATTTAGTCAATTTTAAGAGTTGAGAACATTATTTTGGAGTAATGGGCTTTTGAAATTTGAATTGAACGTAAAAGTCTTGGCAAAATATTCCAAATGCATGAGAAGAATGCAAAAGGCACACAAAAAGGCTTACTTTCTTCTGTGAAAGGGATAGAAGAGAATAGGGCCAGAGGTCTTGTTATTTCTACAAATGATGTTCACGAAAACGCCTTCGTTGAAATCCATGATACGTGATTTCGGCACGAAGAGATTCAGCCATGGATGAGCCTCTGATTTATTTTCCGACCTTTGATTTTCCGAAATCCCAACTCTGTTTAGAAAGTCCATTAGAGGGACATCTTTCTTGAAAACAAACCCGGGAATAAAGTTCAAATCTTGCAGCAAAAGCTCGATTTCCTGCAACAGGTCAGGCAGACCTAATCGTTAGACAGTTATAACTTTTTTTTTAACAAGTATATATTATTTTCTTCCACAATTGACATATATATACCTTATCGATGGTTTCGGCATTGTCATGATCATAGTATTTGACGAGCTCTAACGAGTAAATTAGGCCACGATTTTTCTTCACCAAGGAAAAGATTCTTGATTGATCGGACTGCGAATAGAAGGACGACCGCCAGTTATTTGGAGGGCTATGATCGGTTATGATCGATCCCTCCACGTAGTTAGGTCCGCCATTGATTGAGATGAGATGCTCTTGATCATTAGTGAACTTTGAGAAGTCACTATACATCAATCTCACCCATTTTGCCTACACACACAAGAAAAAAATGTTGGTTTTAAAATTTAAGATGATATTTGATATTTCATTAAGAAATTTGGGTTGTTGTTATTATTATTATTATTTTGTTAATTACCCGAGTTGGCGCTTTCTGCAAGACGATTCGTGCACGAGTTATGATGCCGAATTGTCCCAGCCCGCCAAGAACCGCAAAAAAAAGCTCCGAATTTGTGTTTTTCGAGCATGTCACAAAATCCCCTTTGCCTGCCAAAAAAAAAAAATGGTTCAAAAATTAGTAAAATTTCAATTATAGGAAAATGAAATTAAAAAAAAATTAATTGAAACTTGTTAGAAATTATCAATTTTGGAATTATTACCGGTAATAACATCGAGTTCGAGGACATTGCTAATCTGAGGTCCGTACGAAAACGACTGGCCGCTAATTCCGGCGTTGGACAGCGTGCCGCCGACCGTCAGGTAGAGGTAGTCCGTCCAAGAGACGGGCGCGAGCCCGTGTTCGAGCCCGGCCCGAAGAACGTCGATCCACAGCTGCTCGCCGCCGGCGTCGGCGAAGTATCCCAGCGACGGGCTCCACGACACCCGGACGCCGCCTCCGGCGGAGAGGCCGGCGGCCTCGCGCAGGGCGGACATGTCGACCACCACGCCGCCGGGAGCCGCCGCCTGGCCGGCAACGGAGTGGCCGCGGCCCCTGGCGGCTACGGGGAATGGGGACGGACGGGCGTTGGAGAGGCGGACGAGTTCGGCGATGTCGGCGGCGGAGGAGGGGCGGAGGACGGCGGCGGGCTCCTCCCAGACGAGGTTACCGTAGTCGCCGGCGGCAGACGCGACGGAGTCCGGGTCCGTTCGGAGCTTGGACCTGAGGTCCTGGGGCGCCGAGGATTTTCCGGCGGCGGAGATCCACGGCGGCGGCTTGGTGGCTGTGGGCTGGTTGTACGCTGCGCATATTGGATTGGTCATTGTGATCGGTCGAGAATCGGGTCGAAAATAAGAGTAAGTTTCGGGTCGGTTGTTTTCGTGGGTTGTTAAATGGGTTCCTTTGTGGGGGTATTTATAAGGGAAAATTTGCACGAGTGGTTGACAGATAAAATCTTTTTTATTTGGGATAATATTGCATTTGCATGACTTTGCGGGTCAAATAGTAGGGTGTTCACGGTCCAGTTTTAGCTCAAACTATGACCAAATCGGATCTAACGGTTAATTTTTTTTCTTGTCCATAACCGGACCGGTTTTATTTTTTAACCGACCACAATCCGGACCGCATTGGACGGTCCGGTTTGACGGTTAACCGGTTAAATCCAAAACTTGTTTTGGGCCTTCAATTTTTATTTTTTTCATTTTGGGCTTAATTTTTGTTTTTCAATTTTGGGTACTAAAGAGATTATTTGGGCATAAAAATTAAGAAAAACAACAATAATGAAATAAAAAGTACACAAATCCGTCTCATAAGTATAAAAATGCACATTTCCTCCCATAAACATAAAAATACAAAAATGATAGAAGATTAATTATGCAAACTGAACTCAAGCAAGCATTCATTTTTCAGTCAGTTTATACACCTGAAACAATAAGAGCAAAGCATTCATAGTAAATGTATTGTATTTGTCGGCTATAGTGAATGACTGAATGTATATATATATTTGTTATAGTTTTTTAATATTTACCGGTCCGGTCCGGTTAAACCGACGGTTTGCCGCAGGTAATCCGTTAACCGGACAGGTTATTCCGGATTTTTAAAAAAATTAACCACCGGATTTTTTAAGGCTTTTTTAACTGATTATTTAACCAATCCGCGGTCCGGATTGACGGTTTTTTCCGGTTAAAACCGGACCGTGAACACCCCTATCAAATAGGAAGGAATTGGACCCAATTTGGGCTTAATTGCAATTTTTTTGTGGTAATATAATAATTACATCGTGTAACGATTCAATTTGTTTATTTTATTGAGTGTTAATAGTTGGACTGTAAATCTTCATATTTTTAAAGTATATTGCAAAATATGATGATTAATTAATTTCCGAATATCCAGTTATCCATATTCAAATGTGTAACGGTTAATGTTGGAACTTAAAGTTCATTCAGAGCTGTAACCTCTATATTTGGTTGCATTGTTGGAAGAAAAATATGATTGACACATATTTTTTTTTTCTTCTAAAAATCAGAAACACTAATATTTTTTTTTTATTTATGTTAATTTTCTTAATATATGCCACAAATATATAAATTATTTTATTTATGTTATTAATGTAAATGTTGCATGGTTAAGAAAAATTTAAATCTCAATTAATTTTGAATAGTAAAAATAACTTAAGAAGTACATGTCCAATTAATAAATACAAACAAAAACGTATTTTATATATGTACAAATGCACATGATCAAATACTAGTATATACTAATACTAGGGATAGTGATTCATGATGGTAGCATTAATTAGTATAAATGAGTCAATTGTGAAATGGTCTTTTAATTTGTAGAAATTAAATAGGACCGTATTATTAGATGATTATACAATAATTTTTATTTTATGACTATAAATTATCAAAAGAAAACTAGTTCAAGAAGTCATGTGAGAAAGGCGAGCATGTAGTTTATTTTTTTGTTTCTTATTTTTTTTGTATTCAATATATGTTTTATGAAAGTCATAGTTTAAAAAATGATGCAGATTGAAGCGTACGGGGAAAGAGATAAATCTCAAGAGGGAACTTTTATTCAATCGTCAAAATAATCTGTCTCCAGAAACAATGAAAAACCCTATTTATATCCTACTTACCCTATTCCTTATTTTACAAGACATAGAATAATAATAATAATAATAATAATAATAATAATAATAATAATAATAATAATAATAATAATAATCCCCTACTAAATAAAAACACTAAATAAATAAAAGAAAACAATGATAGATAATAGCGGCCATAAAATATCTGCTAGACTCGAAGTCGATCATAGTTCGCCAAATACGCCAAGGCGATCTCGTCGCCATCATTCTCCCCCGGTTGAGGAGGATTCGCCCTCGAATCCAAAGTGATCTCGTCGTCTGAATTGTCACCATGGTAAGGAACAAGATGTTTGACGTTAAACATGTCCGAAGTGCGAACATGCGACGGAAGTCGAAGACGGTAAGCATTCGGATTTATTTTCTCAATGATCTCAACAGGGCCAATCTTCCGGGCCAAGAGCTTGTTATATTCATGAGCAGCAAAGCGGTCCTTCATTAATACAGCCCAAACGTAGTCGTCGACTTCAAATTCGACGAGTCGCCAGCGAGAATCCGCGCGTCGTTTATACTCGGCCGTCACCTCCTTGAGCCGGGCGCGTGTCGCGGCGTGTGTCTGCTGCAAGGCCGAGATAAGGTCCTCAGCTCGTTGATCTGGCTGGGTCGTCGACGGGAGAGACAGCAAATCTGCTGGGCCTCGCGGTTGAACAGCATAAACCACTTAAAAATGAGACAGACCTGTGGCCCGGCTCACGGCCAAATTATGGGCGAACTCGGCTTGACTAAGTCGTGCATCCCAACTAAGTAGATTCTCACCCACCAAACAACGCAGAAGATTACCAAGGGAACGATTAACGACCTCCGTCTGACCGTCAGTCTGCGGGTGGTATGCACTGCTAAAATCAAGGCGCATATTTGCGAGGCGCCATAAGCTACGCCAGAAGTGGCTAAGAAATCGAGAATCACGGTCGAACACGATCGAAGAAGGGAGCCCGTCGAGACGATAAACCTCCCGAAAAAACAATTGCGCGACATGGAGGGCATTGAAAGTGCGCTTGCAAGGAATGAAGTGAACCATCTTCGAAAAACGATCCACCACAACAAAAATAGAGTCAAGCCCTCGTTGCATGCGCGGCAACCCCAAGACAAAATCCATGTTGATGTCAGTCCATGGCTGAGATGGAATTGAAAAAGGTCGATACAGACCGGCATTCGTCGCACTCCCTTTTGATACCTGACAAATCCGACAGCGAGTCACAAAACGGGAAACTTCCCGGCGTAAAGAGGGCCAGAAGTATGATCGCTGCACTAACTCGATAGACCCATCCCGATCCACATGACCAGTGCCATGTAATTCAACCACCAATTTCAAACGCAAGCTACAATCCGGAATACACAGCCTCACGCCTCGAAAAACAAAAACATCAACAAGAATAAAATCCTTGAAAGGACCAAAAGAGAGGCATGACAAAATGGGGCCAAAGAAAGGATCAGTACAGTACAACTCGCGAAGCGTGTCGAAGCCTACCACCGTGACACGCATGTCAGACAACAAAAGAGCCTAGCGACTAAGTGCGTCGGCCATACGATTAGACGAACCCGACCTGTGCTTCAAGACAAATGTGAACTGTTGCAAGTACGAGGTCCACATAGCATGGCGAGCGGAAATGTTATCCTGGGAAGCAATGTGTCGTAAGGCCTCATGATCAGAAAAGAGAACAAACTCACGGTGGAAAAGATAGTGTCGTCAATAGTGAACAGCCCTATAGACAGCATAAAACTCAATGTCGTATGTGCTGTAACGAAGCCGTGGGCCCAAGATCTTTTCACTGAAGAAAGCGACCGGACGAGAGTCCTGGCTAAGGACCGCCCCAATGCCGACCATGGAAGCATCACAAGACAGCTCGAAAAGACGAGAAAAATCGGGTAAAACCAAAACGGGAGCCGACGTGAGGCGCTCCTTAATCAACGCAAATGCCTCTGCCGCCTGATCTGTCCACACAAACGATTTCCCGGCAAGGCAATCCGTAATAGGAGCCATAATAGAACTAAAATGGGAGATAAAGCGACGGTAAAACGAGGCGAGGCCATGGAAACTCCACGCCTCCGTGATCGTCGTCGGAGTAGACCGATCCCGGATCGCTGCAATCTTTCCGTTGTCCACTCGAATGCCAGCTGCCAACACCGTAAAACATAAAAAGAGAACAGAATCCACTAAAAAGACACATTTCTGAGGAGCCGCATAAAGGACTCTGCCCGAAAAATAAGTAGGACATCACGCACATGCAACAAATGCTCATCCAGAGAACGGCTGTAAATAAGTATGTCGTCGAAATAAACGACTACACACTTACCAATGAGATCCCGCAAAGTCTGGTTCATCACGCGCATGAAAGTACTCGACGCGTTGGACAGTCCAAAAGGCATAACCAACCACTCAAATAGGCCTTCTTGAATTTTGAATGTCGTTTTTCACTCATCTCTGAGCCGAATACGGATCTAATGATAGCCGCTCCGAAGGTCCAGCTTGGTGAAAATAGTCGCGCCATGCAATAGGTCCAGAAGATCATCCAGTCGTGGAATGGAAAAACGGTACCACACAGTTATTTTATTAATGGCTCGGCTATCCACGCACATTCGCCAAGAGTGATCCTTCTTTGGGACCAATAAGGCTGGAACGGCACATGGGTTGAGACTACGATGAATGACCCCTCGCTAGAGCAGCTCATCCACCTGTCGTCGCAGTGCCTCATGCTCTGCTGGGCTCATGCGGTAATGAGGACGATTAGGGAGGGCTGCCCCGGGCACCAAATCAATCTGATGCTGGATGTCTCGCAAATGTGGAAGTCCTGATGGCAACTCAGTTGGGAAAACATCTGAAAACTCCTCCAACAAAGGAAGGATAGCAGCCGGAGGTGGCTGAGGTGAGGCCGAGTCGGAACCCAGAAGTAAGAAAATAATTGGGATCTCCTTCGTTTCCTCCACAAAATGCCTTACCCGAGAGAAATAAAACCGGAGAAGCGGATGACGGCGGCAAGGGACATGGCGGGGCCGACTGCAAGACCATCTTAACTCCCTAAAAACTGAAAGTATAGGTATTAAGACGGCCGTCGTATTGAACTGCCCGATCGAACAACCAAAGGCGTCCCAACAGCAGATGACACGCATCCATCAGAACCACATCGCACCAAATCTTGTCCCGATAAGACGCGCCGATGGACAAAGAGACAAGCACCCGGCGGTTGACGGTGACCCCATTTTCATGTTGAATCCACGCCAATGAATAAGGTCGCGGTGTGGTTCCATTGTCAATCAGAGTTTGTCCACCGCCTCCTCTGCAAGCACATTTTTGCAAGAACCCGAATCAACAATAAATCGATAGACATGGTCATCTATTGTGCAAGTAGACTCAAAAATCTGATGCCGCTAACTAGTTTCATCCGAATCTCCATGCGGTGCCAAGCAAGAACGACGAAGGACTAGAGCTTTTTCGATATCGCCACGATAAAATTCAATGCTTTTCGAGACGTCCTCGTCAAAAATCGGGGCCCATCATATACCTGTTGGTCATCAGAGTCCCCAAGGCCATCAACAAACACCGAGCTCCCACCGCCGGAACAAGGGCAGACCGACTGCTGGTGGCCCGACTCCCCGCAGGAGAAGCAACGCAGCTCGCCACCCTGTTGAGGACCCACTTGCATCCCAACAGTCCCGAAAGCTCCTCCCAAGCCCATCGCTACAGCTCTGCCCGACCCTGCTGTCACCCCGATAGACGGCCCAGTGGAACTCTAACCCGCCGAGAAACCAGTCGCCGTGCCACCCAAAGCCGCTCCAGTCCGCACCGGAAGGAAGGCCGATGAGGTACGGCGGGCCAGCTGCTGTTCAGACATAAGGGCGCGTTGGTGTGCATCTTCAAGAGTGTCCGGTATAAACATGTTAACGGCGTCTTGGATCGGTATACGAATCCCACTGATGTAGTGAGAGATCAACTAGTCCGATGTCTCGCGACTATCAATTCGAGTAAGCAGCTTATAGAACTCATCAATGTAGTCATCGACCGAACTATTCCCTTGCCGAAGTGTTTGGAATTTTTTATAAGTACTACACTCATAATTGTAAGATAGAAATTCTTCTTCCATATGTTTACGAAACTTAACCCAAGAATTAATTTTGGATTTACCCAGCCGATGTCGCCTTCTTTCGAGTTGTGTAAGCCAAGTCCCGACCCATCCACATAAACGCATCGCCACAAGCCCTACGCGGTGGTCATCCGGTACCTCTTTAAAGTCAAGGACCCATTCCACCGTGGTGGTCCAATCGAGAAATTCAGCAGTGTCGAGCCCGCCCGAAAATTCCGGCAGCTCCACGCGGGACCCAGATTCGCAGCGGTTATCGCCGCCCTTAGCCGCGCGGCGCGGTCCACGGCCATCACCCCAGCCCTTGCCGTCTTGATGCTCCGCGTTTCGCCTCCCGCCGCCGCCTTCTCGCTGGCCATGCCGGATGCCGAAAGGGTTAACATTCGACATGGTGTCCTCGCTGTGCGCCGGGGGAGGCGAACGATGGCAGGGCGCCCCGCCATGCCCTCTGTCACCACGCCCGCCGCGAAACCCACCGCGACCCCCAAGGCCTGCGTGGTCACGGTCCGTGTGCTCACCCACCATCAAGGTACGTACGGCCAATCGAATCTCCTCGATCCCCTCCGAAAGTCCATCGACCCGCCGATCAACCCTCTCAATCTGTAAGCCGAGATTGTCCGTTCTTCGATCCAAGTCCTCGAGATGGACATCTCGTCGATCGTTGTCGTTTCGTTTAGGCAGCATCGTTAATCGATCTGGTCTACTGATACCAACTGATGCAGATTGAAACGTACAATGGGAAAGAGATAAATCTCAAGAGAGAACTTTTATTCAATCGTCAAAATAATCTGTCTGCAGAAACAATAAAAAACCTTATTTATATCCTACTTACCCTATTCCTTATTTTACTAGACATCGAATAATAATAATAATAATAATAATAATAATAATAATAATAATAATAAATAATAATAATAATAATAATAATAATCCCCTACTAAATAAAAGCACTAAATAAATAAAAGAAAACAAAGATAGATAATAGCTGCCATATTATCTGCTAAACCCGAAGTCGATCATAACTCGCCAAATACGCCAATACAATCTCGTCGCAATCAAAAAACAACACAAAAAGAATATAATATTTATCTAGTATAATACTATGCAGTTTTATACTTTTTGAAAATATAATAAGTCCACCGCGGTTAACCCGCGTCACACAACCCAATAGTATGTGTTCGTAAAATATGTATATTATCTCATCAAATTTGTAGCTAAAGTTGGCATTTTATAAAGGCCAGTTGAATTTATTTGAGTCTTGACTTATATTAATTAATTTAATTTACGCGGGGTCTATTGATTAATTTTAGATTATGTTAGGAAGTAAATGGACACATGAACCAAGATCATCCACTAACAAACGTTAGCACGTGTAATTTATTCTGTATTTGCATAAATTCATGCGTCAAATTCAACGGTGAAAACGTGTGTATCCACATTTCACACTTAATAATGTTGTAAATAGTAAAAGTATATGTAGAAGCCTCCAAAATGGAACCCAAAGTCTTCCTCATTCTTGTGTGGACCTGAGAATATTTATAATCTGGAACACAAAAAGTTGTAATTTATCACTTCTTACAGTTATAAATAATATTTCTTACCATTTAGACGCGTCTCACAATAGACTTGAAACGCCACTTATTATTCATTATATAGGATTATTAAAGGTAGGGTTTGGACTTTTATGCTTATGATAATGTAAATCCTTTTGGAATTTTCATTATGAAAAGACTAATTAATTGAATTGGCACAACCATATTTAATTAGAAACTCTAGTTAAGAACGAAATAATATATAGTTTGTTCTCAATGATAAATACTCATATCTTGATATGATCGGTTAAAGTCTTATTAAATTGTCTTTTATGTTGAAATATGGCTCAGATGGATGAAATTCTAAGTGCAATTCTAAAGTTTCGAAAATACAAAATTCATTAATTCGAAATGGGAAAAGGTCAAGATATAACTATTAGTTATAGAATTGATTCTTCGTACCAATAACATATAAAAATGGCATCTTTGAAATCCAACAAACAATGTGAATATTTCAAAGAAGCTCCATTGCAATATTTTGTATTCCAAAAACAAGAAAGAAAGAAGAGGAAGAAGAAGAAAAGGAATAGGACAAAATACAGCCATGGAATGGAAAATTAGAACATAAACCCAACATATTAATTAATTGCTAAACACGTTTTGTTCCTTTCCACATTTGGGGAAATAGGCAAAATATATAAATATATGATGGTCATTGCATGGTAGGTGGAAAAGAATCTTTATAAATAAACCAATGATATCAATAAGGATGTGAAATGTCAAAGCATGATACTCAAGTTGTGACATCACTAGAGATTTTCTACTTAATTGTGGGATCAAATATAATTTGTAGTTGTATGGGGCAACAACAAAATCTCAATAAAGTCAAGCTGCAAACTATTGTGTTTAAGTCCATGTTGTGTTGTCGTCCATGTAAAATAATAATGATATTTATTTAATAAAATATAAATAAAATAGTGGTCTTTTTTTTAAACAATAATACGTTTATAAAACTCAAAATATGAAGTACAATCGGAATGTCAATTAATATCACAAATACTGAAATAAGTCTGAATTTCAATTCTCTTAGACTTACACAGACAACCAAGTGAGTAGCCTACACTCAAAACACTTCCATTGTGGAAGACAACAAACTTTCAACAAAGTAGACTAGCTAAAAGACGAACACATTCGGGACTAAACAAAAACACAAAAAGAAAATAAAAGACAACACACACCAACAAATAAGAATAAAGTACAACATCCACAATTTCTAGAGGGTTTTCGCCAGCTGTTATTTGTCCTAAGCACACGTGTAATATCCCATTCAGTAATTAATAAAAGTAATTATTTTAAGTATGAACTAATTACTTTTATTAATGTTCGTTCCTTGTTTCAAGCCAGTTATTAAGTTATTCAGTTAAAAATTCGACTGTAAGTCGAAAGTATTCTCGGTTCAATATTATTCAGTAATCGAGCCAGTTCAGTAATTACTTAATTCCGGTCTGTTTATTTTATAAATAGATTTATAAGACGGGATTAATTAATATAAGATGACGAATAATCGAAATTGAGTATATTTTGATTAAACGTTTAAGATAAGTAGTGAACTGAACCCAAGTATGTTCGGTCATGAGTTGAACTTAATTAAGAAATAGCCGAGCCTTAGTACTAAATACTTAGAATTTTTCTAAGTGTTCAAGTCATCAAGATAAGATCATAATATTGAGCTTTAGCATAAGTTGATACAAGTTAAGTCTCGAAGTGCGGTTAACTATCCATGAACATTTAAGTGATAAATGTTCAAAGAAGTCAGAAATATTATTTAGACATTATAGTCTATTTAAATTACTTTAAGAGAAACCGAAATTTTTAGAATTTTTAGTTTTACGGTAATCGTTCAGTTTGAGTCCGAATGTGGTTCCGTAAATGTAGAATATTTCAAAATAATTATATTAGATCCTAAGAAGCAATATGTTCATTAAATTGAAGAAAAACTGTGAGTAAAGAATTTAAATTTTAGAATTTTTCAGTTTTACGGTAAACGTTCGTTTTAAGTCCGAATTGAGTTCCGTAAATTGTATTATTCTCGATTTATTAGCATGATCCAAGATCATATATGAGCATTACTTTTCAGTAAAAGAGTTTTAAAAATCAGCCATTTTGAAAGAAAATGTAAAAGTAATAAAAAAGGATGATTTTTATTATTTTTACTATTTTGTTCCAAAGATTTTTATATGATGAATGGTGACATTTTTTCAATAATATATGGAATCAATTACATCACATTAAGCACAAAATTTTGGTCATCAATTGGCAAGAATGAAATAAGAAAATCACAACAAAGTTTTGCTAAGTCTTTAAGTTAGCATTTTTTTTCAACAATTGGTGAGAATTTTATTAAACTTGGTGGAATAAGTTTTATCTACCAAAAAGCTCATTCATGGCTATAACTAGAGGCCATTTTTGATGATTAATTATGTTTGGATAAGAATACAAGTTAATCATAAAATAGTTTATGATTAATTAAGTTTATAAGTTTAAATTGTTTATTTTGTTCATTTCTTCACTCCATTATGATGTTCTGCCAATTTGTTCCTATAAATAGAGGCCTAAAAATCAGAGTTCTCACACCAAAGAAAAGTACCAAAAGTTATATAAGAGTGTAAGAGAGAATACGTAGTAGAAAATTTGGAGAAGTGAAAAATTTGAAGTAAAGAATCAAGTTTTTACTCTAGCAAGAAGGAGGTAATTTATTTATCTTAAAGTTACATGCTTAAGTTCATGTTTTGATAATGAGTTTACATGTTTAGTAGATGATATTAAGTGTTTAATAATGTTTTTATATGACTTAGATATTAAAGTTTTATATGAATATAAGCATGCTAGAAAATAAGTTATTTCCAGCTCATATATATGTCATATCTGTTCAGTTATGATGAGATTTTTACCTAGCTATAAAAAATCTGGAAATCTATGCTTCCTATGGTTATTTCTTGTGTAAAAGAGGAGTACATAGGATCAAGAATCAAGTCATTTAGTTTAGTATAACTCAAGATATAAATTTTTAAAGTTTATCATGCAAGCTGAATTTTATGTACTTGTTTCTAGCAGCAACTTTAAACTTGAATAAGTCAAGATATATGCATGATAAAATTATGAAATTTTTATGACATGTCAAAATATGAGTTAAGAATATGGCTGTTAAATTTCATAATTTGAAGATGAGAAATGAATGAGTTATGATAATTACAAGGCATATATGTAAAGATGAGTATATATGCAAGAATATTCATGATATGATAAAGTTATTAAAGTGAGATTATTATGATCAATTCTCATATAAGTGATGAGCAATTTGGCAAAGTATTAGTTTAATATGTTGAGTATATAATTTTATAAAGATTGTATTAAGTATGACATATTAATATCATGATTAAATGTTATGATTAAAAGTTGAAGTAGGGCTTGAGTTTATTTTACTTTCAAGTTAATTAAGTGAAAATTTAATATAAGCTAATATTTAAAATTTGGGAGGTATGATGTATGATGAATTAAGTATTTGATTGAGTAAAAGTTTAAGAAAAAGTTAAGATGTTTGATGACGTAATATTTATTTGAGACATATTAAGCAATTTGAATATCTTTAAGATTCGGATAAGTAAGAGTTAAATCTTATTGAGTATAGGAGCATAGTACTTAGTATATTTGTTTATATTTTTATGTAGCTTGCAGATATAGCTACCCAAGAGCAACATTTACAATTTTCAAAAGTTTTCAAAAGAAGAAAGGTGGGGACCCAGACTGGGTATTACATTGAGTATAATATTGATATCATGTTCGAGGTATGTATACAGTTTAAGTTTATACGCTTGGGATGAGAAGGCATTCAGTTGTCTCAGAGTATATCCTAAGTTCTGATGGAGGCCGTTTGAGTTGCCTTGAGAAATATCCATCAGATTGTGCACAAGTATCCGATCAGATATCGGCCAGATTAAGTTTCTGTTACTGGAACAGATTTCCAGTCTAGATATATACCAAAGATCATGATATTGTATTATTATTGCTGTTTACTTTAGTATGGGTGATTTCGGGGTACAAGAGGATCAATACTCACCCCCATTGTGTTTTTCAGGTAACAGGGTCGGGCCGGAGGTGTGAGCTCGAGATGTGGTGGTGGTGGTCGTGCACTTATTTCAAGTGGAAATTTATTAAGTATTTGATATGTCTGCATAATAAACCACGTTTTTTAATATTTCCGCTATGCACATTAAGTATTGAACTTGCATTTTTAAAAAATTTCAGATTTCAAGTTTATACCATTTCGAGAAGTATGAATATGGTACAATTAAATGCAAGTTTAAAGGAAATCTGTTTTCTTTATGTCTAGAGAAGTATTAGACAGAAAGTTTAAGGATAAACGGATTTTCAAGAAGATGAGTTTGAGTAGCATCTCGAGTTAGTCGCAAAATATTTCGAAAGAGTTATAAGTATTTTCGATGTAAAAGTTGCGAAAAATTTACTCTGATGAGCGGGGTGTTACAGGTGGTATCAGAGCTAGAGTTTTAAATGCTCTGTATACTAAAAGTTTAAGTTCTGAAAGAGAAAGTTTTCAGAGAAGCCAAAGTTTTTACAGAGAATTTCAAGAAAACCCGACCACACCACGTTCACACCTCACCGACTACCAGGTAAGTGTTGTTAAAAGTTTTTATAAAAGTTTTTAAATATATTCAAATTTACTAAGTCTATGGTCAATAAGAATTCAGATATCCGAACTCCAGAAATCAGTCTATATGTTCAAATTAGTATTAAAGTTTGAAATCTAGTTTATCAAGTTAACTAGATCAAGAAAGAGACTCAAACATTCTAAGTTAAGCCATCAGATTAAGATTTGAGTTAAGATCTGACTATAAAGGTTGATTATGTATTTGAGCCAAGTATTAGAAGTAACGGTATTTCAATATATAATAGCCAAAAAGTACGGGTAAATCATGGGGGTTTGAAATAAGAACCAAAAGCCAGATAAGATCATGTAGGCTTGAAACTGAACCGTAGAAATAAAGTTTCAGAAAATAGTCAATCTTTATAAGACAGAAGTTTTGATATCTTATCAGTTAGATATCATAAGCTAAAAATTGGCAAAGTTCGAGATTAAGTTATAAGTTATTTTGTATTAGTACTTGTTAGTAGCAGTACAACTATACAAAGTACTTTTCAGAAAGCAATGAGTATAAGTTTAAGGTATCGGCATATAATAGTCATGTAGCCGGAAAAATTATGGGAACCTGAAATAAGGGTTATTAGTCCGAGTTTACCTGAAGACTTGAAAATCAAACCTTAAAAGATATCAGTTAATAAGTATTACATTCCAGATACCGAGATAATTATTTAAACTTCTCGGAAGAATTTTTGAAGTTAAGCAAGAGTAATCTGGACATGTGAAAGTTAAAGATAGTCTGGTTAATAAGTAAAGACTAATATGTTTTTTATCTCTTTGGAGAAAGTATTTGTCCCCAAAGATAAATGATGAGTTAAAAGCCATAATTAAGAAATGGCGAGAAGAAGCTAGAAAGATATTAACCGGAACTCTAGCACAAGCTAGGTGTTTTCGGAAAATTAACAATTTTCTTAAAGTTTAGTATAGCTATTTATTAATGGTTATACTGTTCAAGTCATATAGTTAGTGGTTTTAGAATGCGCGAGGCAAAGTTTCAAGACCACAACTGAGTAAAGTTCAAGAAGCATAGAATCTTGACTAAATCAAGAAGTTATCTCAGTCCAGAAACAAGTAGTATTGATGTGTGAATCAAGTATATAAGAGAAGAGTATATTTTGCACAATCAATCTACTTGATAGATGGAAATTCTAATATCATTGAAAGTCGAAAACAAGACAAAGATTCGAGCACACTGTTGAGAATTTCCTTATTTCTAAAAAGCTAGTATTGAAATATCAGAAAAATGAGATACATATAAGCATAAAGGAATTCTCAACTAGTACAAAGTTATATTGCATAAAGGGAGGGTGCGTCTCTAGAGCACAAGACTCCATAACTCTGCCACCCATCATGGCTGTAGTTTCACAAAGATAGATCTAAAGGAACAAATGCTCGCTTGCGTTTGAATCCTGGAGTTTCCACAGAATCTTGAACTGTTGAGATGCTGTTTTGAAGTTTCTTGATAAGTTCAGAGAAAGTGTCAGCAGGCTTGAATATTTCTCTTTGGAAAGGAGATATAAAAGTTTGATACACTCCTTCATCTAGAAATCCAAGCAAGTGGTGGAAAAAGTTATTAAAATTTAACAGGCCAATAGGTTTGGTATGAAATTTCATTTCTGCCCAAGTAGCAAGGGTAAAAGTAGTCATTAAAGTTGCATATCCACCAGGAAGAACGATGAAAGCATCACAACCAGATATCATAGACATCAAACATTCATAAATTGAAACAGTTATCATCAAAGTAGCAGAATCTTTGACAACCTTTGATGAAGTGAGATAAAAAGGAAGGATACTTCTCACCTAGATATCAAAGCATTTAGCAGCCATTAAGAGGTTGTTAAAGAAATAAATACTAGTTCCTCCATAAAGTATGTTGATTTTATGTTTTCCCAACTCTTTCACCAGTTGGCTTACAACATAGATGTTGTGAGGAACGTTTACAAATTTAGAACCACCAAGAATACACACAGTTTTGATTGGTTAAAGAAGTTTGATACCTTGAGAAGACTCGGCAGTAGCCATTTATTTTGAGAGATACTTGGCTAAGAAGATAGATTTGCCTTTTAAAGAAGAAAAGTCCCGACAAGAAAGCAGTTGAGTTTTAAATGACTCTTATCTGTCAGAAGCAATAAGATCTATATACAGTACATCGGTACTATCAAGAACAGTGTTGACAAACATTATCAGTGAAAATAATATTTTTCAGACTATAGAATTTTTCTTCATGTTTGAGCAGAAGCCATAAAGACGTCAGTTCTCGATGCACATATCCACTAGAATGTGTATCAAGAATCTGCTGAATAGTTTGATCCAGAGATTCCTTACTCAAGCCATTCTTGATGAAAGTTATTTTATCTTCTCGATTAATTGAGACAAAGCCCAAAGAAGTACAGCGAGTGTCACAGTTCCAGCGAGCACATTTATAGCAGCCGTCTATTCTTTTTGCTCTACGTTTCTTGGCAAAAGTGCTTTTACCCATACCTGATAGATACTTGTATGCATTGGGATATTCGCCAGACAGACGGACTTTTGCTTCAATCAGCCATCTTATATCATTTAGGATATTATTGAGCATAAATACTCTCAACCTTTCTACACGAGCTCGATAAATTCTCTTTATGATATTAAGAGGAAGAAAAGAATAGAATTTTCGGATTTTTAGCAGTGCTAAATCTATAGGTGAAATCGGACCATTGATGAAGAAGATGGAAGGATTTCCAAGTATGTTTATAAAAGAAAGATGAGTATGAGATAAGTTTTCGGGTATGATTATATTATACTGAATGTCAGAAGATGCACAGCCAGTACGCATTTAATGCAGTTTAAATCAGATGTGAGATGTCGGCAATAAGTGAGATGTTGCGACATTATTATGACAGTTGAATCATTAAAGGTAAATAAAGTTTACCTTAATGGTTGGACTTGTGGTATGACCAGAGAATGGTCAAGTTATTGCACATCAGAACAGAAGTTCAACGAAATTCTCGACTATAGTTAAGTCGGAAAAGTTGAAGTAAATATCAATAGTAATATTGACTAAAAAGGTTTCTCCGAAGAGAAGCAAGTATAGAATGGAGATGTGACTTGTTAATGATTACAAGTGACGTCGACATTAAGGTACAAGGCATATAGATGTTCCGCAACCGAAGGGCCCCGGGTAGTGGGTAAATCGTATGCAAGGTATTGCATAGGCAGTCAGATAAGTATTTTATATCAATTCTTCTCTAAAGTTGTCCAGTGTGCATAAAGTTTTAAGTAACAAAGTTACTTAAGTATGTGTGCGATTCAGAGTATGTGCTTTTGCACAATGAGTTTCAGTAAGATTTAACCTACGAGGACCAGCCGATAGAAGTTTTCGACCAGAAAGTTCATTGGCTGAGGAATTGAGATATTTCCTCGTAAGTATAAAATTGAATCGCCACATAGAGTTAAATGCCTCTGGTAAGTGATAAATTGATATTAGCACTCGTTTTCCAGATTTCGAGTTATGATATATATACATAGTTGGTATATATCTCAGTTTCAGAATTTCCGAGGGCGGAAATAGTTTTAAGGGGGGTAGATTGTAATATGCCATTCAGTAACTAATAAAAGTAATTATTCTAAGTATGAACTAATTACTTTTATTAATGCTCGTTCCTTGTTCCAAGCCAGTTATTAAGTTATTCAGTTAAAAATTCGACTGTAAGTCGAAAGTATTCTCGGTTCAATATTATTCAGTAATCGAGCCAGTTCAGTAATTAATTAATTCCGGTCTGTTTATTTTTATAAATGGATTTATAAGACGGGATTAATTAATACAAGATGACGAATAATCGAAATTGAATATATTTTGATTAAACATTTAAGATAAGTAGTGAACTGAACCCAAGTATGTTCGGTCATGAGTTGAACTTAATTAAGAAATAGCCGAGCCTTAGTACTAAATACTTAGAATTTTTCTAAGTGTTCAAGTCATCAAGATAAGATCATAATATTGAGCTTTAGCATAAGTTGATACAAGTTAAGTCTCGAAGTGCGGTTAAGTATCCATGAACATTTAAGTGATAAATGTTCAAACAAGTGAGAAAATTTATTCAGACAAGTCTATTTAAATTATTTTAAGAGAAACCGAAATTTTTAGAATTTTTGGTTTTACGATAATCGTTCGGTTTGAGTCCGAATGTGGTTCCGTAAATGTAGAATATTTTAAAACAATTGTATTTTCCTAAGAAGCAATATGTTCATTAAATTGAAGAAAAACTGTGAGTAAAGAATTTAAATTTTAGAATTTTCAGTTTTACGGTAAACGTTCGTTTTAAGTCCACTTTGAGTTCCGTAAATTGTATTATTCTCAGTTTATTAGCATGATCCAAGATCATATATGAGCATTAATTTTCAGTAAAAGAGTTTTAAAAATCAGCCATTTTGAAAGAAAATGTAAAAGTAATAAAATAGGATGATTTTTATTATTTTTACTATTTTGTTCCAAAGATTTTTATATGATGAATGGTGTCATTTTTTCGATAATATATGGAATCAATTACATCACATTAAGCACGAAATTTTGGTCATCAATTGGTGAGAATGAGATGAGAAAATCACAACAAAGTTTTGCTAAGTCTTTAAGTTAGCATTTTTTTTTCAACAATTGGTGAGAATTTTATTAAACTTGGTGGAATAAGTTTTATCTACCAAAAAGCTCATTCATGGCTATAGCTCAAGGCCATTTTTTATGATTAATTATGTTAGGATAAAAATACAAGTTAATCATAAAATAGTTTATGATTAATTAAGTTTATAAGTTTAAATTGTTTATTTTGTTCATTTCTTCACTCCATTGTGATGTTTTGCCAATTTGTTTCTATAAATAGAATCCTAAAAATCAGAGTTCTCGCACCAAAAAAAAGTACCAAAAGTTATATAAGACTCTAAGAGAGAATAAGTAGTAGAAAATTTGGAGAAGTGAAGAATTTGAAGTAAAGAATCAAGTTTTTACTCTAGCAAGAAGAAGGTAATTTATTTATCTTAAAGTTACATGCTTAAGTTCATGTTTTGATAATGAGTTTACATGTTTAGTAGATGATATTAAGTGTTTTATAATGTTTTTATATGACTTAGATATTAAAGTTTTATATGAATATAAGAATGCTAGAAAATAAGTTATTTCCAGCTCATATATATGTCATATGTGTTCAGTTATGATGAGATTTTTACCTAGCTATAACAAATCTGGAAATCTATGCTTCCTATGGTTATTTCTTGCGTAAAAGAGGAGTACATAGGATCAAGAATCAAGTCATTTAGTTTAGTATAACTCAAGATATGAATTTTTAAAGTTTATCATGCAAACTGAATTTTATGTACTTGTTTCCAGCAACAACTTTAAGCTTGAATAAGTCAAGATATATGCATGAAAAAAATAAAAAATTATTATGACATGTCTAAATATGAGTTAAGAATATGACTGTTAAATTTCATGATTTGAAGATGAGAAATGAATGAGTTATGATAATTAAAAGGCATATATGTACAGATGAGTATATATGCAAGAATATTCATGATATGATCAAGTTATTAACTTGAGATTATTGTGATCAATTCTCATATAAGTGATGAGCAATTTGGCAAAGTTTTAGTTTAATATGTTGAGTATATAATCTTATAAAGATTGTATTTAGTATGACATATTAATATCATGATTAAATGTTATGATTAAAAGTTGAAGTAGGACTTGAGTTTATTTTCACTTTCAAGTTAATTAAGTGAAAATTTAATATAAGCTAATATTTAAAATTTGGGAGATATGACGTATGATGAATTAAGTATTTGATTGAGTAAAAGTTTAGGAAAAAGTTAAGATGTTTGATGACGTAATATTTATTTGAGACATATTAAGCTTATTGAATATCTTTAAGATTCGGTTAAGTAAGAGTTAAATCTTATTGAGTATACGAGCATAGTACTTAGTATATTTGTTTTTATTTTTATGTAGCTTGCAGATATAGCTACCCAAGAGCAACATTTACATTTTTCAAAAGTTTTCAAAAGAAGAAAGGTGGGGACCCAGACTGGGTATTACATTGAGTATAATATTGATATCATGTTCGAGGTATGTATACAGTTCAAGTTTATACGCTTGGGATGAGGAGACATTCAGTTGTCTCAGAGTATATCCTAAGTTCTGATGGAGGTCGTTTGAGTTGCCTTGAGAAATATCCATCAGATTGTGCACAAGTATCCGATCAGATATCGGCCAGATTAAGTTTCAGTTACTGGAACAGATTTCTAGTCCAGATATATACCAAAGATCATGATATTGTATTATTATTGTTGTTTACTTTAGTATGGGTGATTTCGGGGTACAAGAGGATCAATACTCACCCCCATTGTGTTTTTCAGGTAACAGGGTCGGGCCGGAGGTGTGAGCTCGAGATGTGATGGTGGTGGTCGTGCACTTATTTCAAGTGGACATTTATTAAGTATTTGATATGTCTGTATAATAAACCACGTTTTTAAGTATTTGATATGTCTGTATAATAAACCACGTTTTTAAGTATTTCTGCTATGCACATTAAGTATTGAACTTGCATTTTTATAAAATTTCAGATTTCAAGTTTATACCATTTCGAGAAGTATGAATATGGTACAACTAAATGCAAGTTTAAAGGAAATCTGTTTTCTTTATGTCTAGAGAAGTATTAGACAGAAAGTTTAAAAATAAACGGATTTTCAAGAAGATTAGTTTGAGTAGCATCTCGAGTTAGTCGCAAAATATTTCGAAAGAGATAAGTATTTTTGAAGTAAAAGTTGCGAAAAATTTACTCTGACGAGCGGGATGTTACAACACGTGCTAGTCTGCGGAACCAAAGATGAAAAAGTATCAGTAGATCTAGTGCTCCAAATTAGTAAACTTCGTCAAATAGTGAGCCACAATAACTTAATAATGGTATGTTTGGACAAACACAAGTATGGTCATATGTAGGAATGTTATTTGAGTAATGAACTTTATTTTCTAGTTCGTACTTTTTTAGTAAAAGAGCCGGCTTGGATTAATGCTTTATTAATGAATTCAAAATTGTAAACGAGTTGTCAAGGATACAATTTATTCAATCATGAATACGTTTGATTAGATTTGTTCATTTGAGACTTATACAAAGAAAATAAGATATGATTGCAGACGAGATCGGCCCGACTTCTTTAATGAATAATGAGCTCGTTCAGCTATTCGAGATTGACTTATTTAAGTAAAAAATTAAGTCAATCTTGAATTTCATGATCAAAATTGGGTTTTGTTTGTGAACAACTCAATTAAAATAAGTATCTCTAGTCGTTGATCTAATGTGTTTGTATTGATAAACGAAATTGTATCAACGAAAAATATACCCCTATTTCTATGAATAATCGGTGTTGAAGCAAAGTGCCTTTTTTATTGATTTTGAGGAGATGAATATCTCTCATTTTTACTTGATTTTTTTGGTGTATTGTAGAAGATTGAGGAATAGTGAATAAACTCCCCCTTTTCTCTCTCCCCACCATGTATATATACAAGACTTTTTTTACAAGTGGGCCTACTGAAAAATAGATAAAAAGGGGACATCAACATTTAATATGAGATGACATAGTGGGGCCCGATCATGACGACTTCGATTGACGTCTACTTTATCGGCAATTATTGTGTGTGTCGGAGAAAGATATTCTCGATATTCGGGTCGGGTTGACGATATTAATTTTGCTCGGCTCGAACGTGGATGATCTGGGCACTTGGGGACTCGGTCGATAGTAAATAGCCAACTCAAAGAACCCGCTATATTTATATTTATCAACGTGTAGCCTTTTTATCAATCGAGGTTAAATTGGGTATCAACAGTTTGTTTGGTATATTTTTATAGAAGTCTTTTTTTCTCATGAGTTTTTGCAAAACGGATTTCTTCATGAAATCTTTTTTAAGAATCGATAAGTTCATTCTTTATCGGTGTCACCATTTTCCACAATATTTGTTATGAGAAAAGGTTTTGCCCAATTTATTGGTAGAGACAAAAGTGTTATCAAATCCAACCTTTAATATTTACCTACACAAAGATTTTGGCACACAATTTTATACAACCAAATTTAACAGCGCAACTCGAGCACCTTACAAAAATATGTTGTGCAGTCAAGGATTTTGAACACTCTCGAATATATTCGCGACTTAGCGGCGCGAATTTCGAGATACGGATTTTTAACATCAGATTTCGGTCGTAGGGTTGAGAATTCACTTCCAGACTTTATTTTTACGTTTTTTCTCTCTAGAAACTCATTCTTTTTCATGCTATTTCACTTTTGATTGGATTTGGAGATTGAAAAACTCCTTTTTCTCGCTTTGGATTTGGATGCACTTGGATTTGACATTGGATTCTTTATATTAATCGTAAGTTCTTTTTCTCAATTGCTTTGTTGATGATGATGGCTTGGGTTGATATGAATTGTGATGTTAAATCCGTTATGAGTAGCTAAATCCATTCGCTAGGGATAGGGATGATTGTTTAGGTTCGTTATAATTGAATGCCTTTGATTGTTCATGTCTATGCGAGTTATGAGAATTATAGGGTTAGTAGATTGATCACCTTTCTAACCTAGTTAATCAACGTATAAAACCGAGAGGGGAGACGTTGGTCGATTTAGGCTCGTTTAGAATAGACTTGTTCATAAACGTATTGTCTATGTGTTGTTGGAATTGATAGTTGATTGTTTACATTCACTCTCTTGTGACGAAGAGTTATTGAGAGTGAACCTCTGAACGAGCAACGATTCAAGCCCATTAACCGAGCAATTGATTGCCGGTAATTGAGATAGAACCGAAAGTAATTATCCCCGATTCCCTAGCTCTTAAGTCATTGAGTGAATTCGTTTGCCATTTAAATTGCATTTATTTAGTTTAAAGTCATTAGTTGATAATTGAAACCCAAAACTATTGAATTAGAGTGTTTAAGAGTTATTTTCTTTTCGTGTGTGATCAAGACCAATGCTAAATTCCGAACCGTCCTCCTCGAGAGATCGACCCGGGGAACGAATCTTTTGATTCGGTACTCGGTAAAAATAAAAATAATTTGCTACCACATCGAGCATGATGATATAATTGGTTTTTTTAGCATGTCATATCGTATCGACTAGAACCACAGTCCTATTGCAAACTCCACAATTTCATGTTACATTCCATTAACATGATTACATTAATACAACATTGACATGGGATATTATATACCTAAAGAATAAACCGATTCACTAGGCCGGTCATATGAGCCCAACGTCGGAAATACTAAGATGGTCGAGCGATAACATACTAAAAGGAAGTGATCGAATAGCGTAGCAGATCTGGTCGAGGATCGACCTACTATAGGAGAGCTCATCTGATCGACCACCCAGCGAGTGAAGAGCAATCGAGAGCGTGATGTTGACACGAGTAAGCGCGTGGTCTTCTTCAGAAATTCTCAAAAAATATTCAAGGGAATAATTACCCTCTGCTCAGAGGCTCACGTGGCGAGGGTACATTGGTGCAGAGCGATAGTGGCGATAACTACCTCTGACACACACATACTGTGTGTGTATGGATGGGCAGATCCGGGCAGCGCTGGGCAGACAACTCACCAAATTCGGGCAGCTCCTAGGGCAGGTACCTCACTCCTATATATGAGCCTTTCTTGTTATAGACGATTTATCCATTTTTTACTCTTGAGAATTGAGTGAAACACATACTGACTTAAGCATCGAAGGCTCTTCACCGAAAAACCCCTCTGGTGTGAGAGTTCTTTGCAGGTACACGGCGTTCTATTGGCGAGGAGGAGGAAGACGAGCCGATTTCAAGCCGGTTGGAGTGTTTTGTGTTACCATTTGGCACCGTTTGTGGGACTTTCGTTCGAAAAGTGGTGTGCTGAGGTTACTTGAGCTTAATAGCTATGGCGGACGGAATTTTCAAATTTAATCTGCAAGCGTCATTCGATGAGGCTTGGACGACGACGAGGCCATTTGGAGAAGGCCCTCCTACGGGCTTCTCCAGACCCTTGCACACACCGGTGACCTCAACGCTTGTTCCTCAAGGTTTAGGGGTAACACTGGTGCATCCAGAAGGAGATATAGGCTCAAGCCGAGCTCAGGAGGTTCGCACAATGTAGGGGACAGCGGTTCTGACACCGTTACAACCAGATCTGGCCGTGGTGCAGCAGCAGGGAGCAGTGGTGCAGGGAGTAGCACCGCCGCGGGTAGAGGTGCAGCATCCTGGTCAGTAGGTGGTGATGACCAGACATGAGATGCAATAGATGATGGCGAATGCGGCGGCTCAAGCGGTCCAGCAGGTTACCCAGACGGTGGCGGAGGAGGATGTGTCTAGCTATGGAGGAGATAGAGCCCCGCGAGATCGGGAAGTGGAGAGACTCGCGGAGGAGGTGAGACAAATGCAGGATAAGATGGATGGTCGACTGGAGAGGCGCGCTCAAGGACATCCGTTCTCGAGAGGGATACTGGTTGCACCATTGCCAGCGAATTTCAGGGATATGAGTTTGGTGTTCGATGGGACTTCTGACCCGTCGAGGCATGTGAGAGCATTTGAGAATATGGCCGTGTTACATGGTTATTCTGATTCTGTTATTTGCAAGGCATTTTTGTCGACCTTAAAAGGAGGCGCGCTCGATTGGTTCCAGCAGCTCCCTCATGGATCGATCACAGACTTTGAGGACTTTGCAGAGAAACTGACAACTCAATATGTGAGTGCTGTAGCTCAGGAAAGGACGTATTTGACTTTGATGGCGACAAGGCAAGGAGAGAAGGAGTCGTTGCGCAAGTATGTTGCTCGATATAATCAAACCTATTTGGAGATCCCCACGACTTCTGATGAGGTAAAAGCAGGAGGGTTGATAAGGAGTCTACGAGCAAGGCCTTGTCGAACGTCTCTGGCTAGAACCCCTGCTCATACTTATGATGAGGTGCTGAAAAGGTGTAAGAAGTATATTATCCTCGAGAAAACGGAGGCGGAGTTTGCTAAGTTGGAAGAGTTGGCTCGACTAGAACCCAAGAAGGGGAGAGAGAACTCGCCCAGGAGGGTGTCACCGAGGAGAAGATCGCCCAAGAGAGAAGGGCGTGGCAGGGTTGATCGAGGGCATAAAGATAGGTGGAAGGATCGACCTGTCATAGCAGGAAAGCGATTCCATAATTTTACGCCGTTAAATGCGAAGATGGAAGAAGCGTTGATGGCCATCGAGAAGAAGATCGACGACAAAGAGGTGACGTGGCCTAAGTCGAGGAGAGAAGGGCCGACACAATCTAAGTCAAGGAGGTATTGCCATTTCCACAAGGACTATGGGCATGTGACAGAGGATTGTAGGCACCTCAAGGACGAGATAAAGCGCCTCATTAGAGCAGGACACCTCAAGGAGTTTGTGTACCAAGATAGAATGAAGGTAAAGGAGAAGAGGAAATGTTGAGAGGATTCGGTGGAGAGGAGTGATCGAGATGATGAGGAGGAGGATGAATCTCGAGAAGGGCGTGGTGATTGAAGAGGTGGCGGAGGCAAAAGGAGAAAGGGGAGCAGAGAGCAAGGAGGACAGAAGGATCAGGGCCTTGTGAAGAGGGGGGACGATAAATATGATTTCGGGAGGACCAACTGATGGGGACTTGAACAACGCGAGGAAAGGGCATGTTCGGGCAATAAAGAGGAAGATAGAGGAGGTGGAAATTACTGCTCGGATGCTGGAGATAAGTTTTCAGGCCGAGGACGCTGAACGAGTGGTGTTGCCCCCACAAGGATGCATTAGTGATTACGGTGGAGGTGGCAGGCTTCGATGTGAAGAGGGTGTTCATCGCTACCAGGAGTTCGGTTGATGGCATGTTTTATGATTGTTTTGTGCAGATAAACAAGGAGCTCAACCTCAAGCTAAAGCCGGTGACCACAGCCTTGTATGGATTCAATGGAGGAGAGGTGATGCTGATGGGAGAGGTGAGCCTATCTGTCGCATTGGGAAAAGGGGCGATGAGGAAGGTGAGAATGATGAGGTTCGTGGTCGTAGGAGCAGAGTCATCATACAACATCATTATGGGGAGGACCAGTTTGAATGCATTCCAAGTGATTGTGTCGACGTACCATATGACGATTAAATATCCGGTTGGCGAAAACGTTGGTGAGGTCGCAGGGGATCAACTTACTTCGAGGAGCTGTTACCAAACCACAGTGAGCAACAATAGGCAGCTCGCAAAGAGGCAGGTGAAGTCAGAAGAGAGAATGCTGATTCGACCTGGAGGTTCGAGGTCAAAGGAAGAGAAGGTGAAATCGGATAAAGGGAAAGACAAAGTAAAGATGTAGCCAGGAGGCGAGATCGAGGAGATCCAAATGGTGGAGGGTTTTGAGGAAAGGATGTTTGGAATTGGGAAGGAGTTGGAGGGGTCTATAAGGTCGATGTTGATTGGATTGATAAGGGAGTTTGCAGATGTCTTTGCTTATACCGCAGAGGAAGTAACGGGAATCAAGGCGGAGGTGATCGAGCATACGTTGAATATCAACCTCTCGGTGAGGCCGGTGAAGTAGAAGAGGAGGCATCATGGAGCGGAGATGGATAAGGTGATTAAGCAGGAGGTGGAGAAATTGCTGAAAGCGGGTCATATTGAGGAGATTCAGTTCCCCGAGTGGTTATCTAACACAGTGATGGTGTCGAAATCGAAGGGCAAGTGGAGGATGTGCATTGACTTTCGTGACTTAAATAAGGCATGCCCGAAGGATTTATACCCATTACCCAAGATCGACCAGCTGGTCGATTCCACTGCAGGATGCGAGTTGCTCAGTCTGATTGATGCGTCCCAAGAATATCATCAGATCCCTTTGGCTCAAGAAGATAGGAAGAGGGTGAGTTTCGTGACGTGCAAGGGAACTTATTGCTATGTGGTGATGCCTTTTGGCCTGAAGAATGCAGGGGCAACGTATCAAAGGTTGTTCGATAAAATTTTCAAGGAGCAACTCGGGAGGAACATGGAGGTTTATGTTGATGATATGTTGGTGAAGAGCAAGGAGGAGGTTGATCATGTGAACGACTTAAATGAAACATTCTTGACTTTGTGGAGGTGTGGTATGAAGTTGAGTCCTTCTAAGTGTTCTTTTGGGGTGAAGTTGGGAAAGTTTCTGGGATATATGGAGACAAAGAGAGGGATTGAGGTGAATCCAGAAAAGGTTCGAGCGGTGCGAGATGAAGCCGCCCACAAAAGTGAAGGAGGTGTAGATCTTGACTGGTCGAATCGCGGGCTTGAGTCGTTTTATTTCGAAGGTGGCAGAGAAGAGTAGTCCACTATTTCGAACATTGAGGAAGAGCTCGAAGTTCCAGTGGACGGAGGAGGCTCAAAAATCGCTCGAGGAGTTGCAGAAGGTGTTAGCTAACTTGCCTCAGTTGGCCAAGCCAGTGCATCAGGAGGATCTTGTGTTGTATATATCGATCGGTGAAACGGCGGTGAGTTCTATGCTGCTACCAGAGGAGGGCGTGGTCCAGTTTCCGATCTATTACGTAAGTAAGGTGATACAAGGTGCGGAGAGGAGATATTCGGAGATCGAGAAGTGTGCCTTGGCGGTGAGGAAGCTGAGGCCTTATTTTTTGAGCCACAAAGTGAAGGTGCAAACAAACATGCCGTTGGGAGAGACGTTAGGTCGACCCTCTATATCGGGTCGGCTAGTAAAATGGGCGGTTGAGCTGAGTGAATACACGATAACATATGAGCCCCGAAGGACGATCAAAGCACAGACGTTGGCGGATTTCATCCGAGAGGGTACAAATTAAAGCCGAAGAGGAGTTGGAAGGAGTTTGGCAGATGTTTGTGAATGGGTAGGTGTCGAAGGTTCGAGGTGGTCTAGGCATTGTGTTAATTTCTCCCAAAAGAGACAGTCTGGAATTTGCAGTTAAAGTGGGGTATCGGGTGTCGAATAATGAGGCAGTTATTAAGGGAATACAATGGGCCATGGCGGGAGGAGCTCGAAAGATTCAAGTGCATTCTGATTCTCAACTAGTGGTTGGTCAGTTCCAGGAGGACTTCGAGGTATAGGAGGAAAGGATGCAGAAGTATGTAGAGAAGATGAAGAGGTTGCGAGAGGAGTTTAGCTCATTCGAGCTAGTGCAGATACCTCGAGGGGAAAATGGTCGAGCAGATCTGTAATCCAAAATAGCACAGAGTCTGGTCGACTGCAAGAGCAGGAATGTAACTTTGCTGCACATGGAGAAAAGTGTGGTCGAAGGGGAGGTGATCGAGATAGAAGAGGTCGATGACTGGAGAGCCTCGATAATGAAGGAGTTGAAAGAAGGAGGGGTAAAGATGATGAGGAGATTTTTCGAACATGGAGGAGTGTTGTGCAAACGGTAGTATGCTGGACCCCACTTGAGATGTGTTATGCGGGAGGAAGGTCGATATGTACTAAGGGAGACGCACGAAGGGTATTGCAGTGATCATAGTAAGGCGGCCTCCTTGGTGGCAAAAATTTTGCGGGCAGGATATTTCTAGTCGACAATGAAGGAGGACACAAAAGTGATGGTGAGGAAGTGCTTGCAATGCCAAAAACATGGTCCACTTATCCACCAGCCAGCCGAGACGATGATGACAATGAGTGCTCCTATCCCATTTGCACAATAGGGTATTGACCTGGTGGGGCCAATGCCGCAAGGGACAAGGCAAAGAAAATTTTTGATCGCGGCGGTAGACTATTTCACAAAATGGGTGGAGGCCGAACCATTGGCCAAAATCACGGAGGAGAAAGTCATACAATTTTTATATAACAGTATTTGCTGCAGGTTTAGTGTCCCAAATGTGTTAGTGTCCGACAATGGAACACAATTCAGTGACAAGCGGATTCGAGCATGGTGTGATGACATGAAGATCGAGCAACACTTTGCATCGATCGCTCATTCGCAAGCCAATGGACAAGTCGAGGCGACCAACAGGATCATACTGAATGGCCTAAAACCAAGATTGGAGAAGGCGTCGGGCGCATGGGTCGATGAGCTCACTTCAGTACTTTGGGCATACCGAACAACGCCAAGGTCGACAATAGGGGAAACACCATTCAGTCTGGTCTATGGTATGGAGGCACTACTTCCGGTTGAGATCGAAGTCCAGTCCCAGAGATCCAGCACATATGATCCCGAGCAGAATGAGAACCTGATGAGGCGGGCCTCGACACAATTGAAGAAATTCGAGAGCGAGCCTCGATCAGGGTCGAGGCATACAAACAGAGAATGAGAGCAGCATATGACATAAAGGTGAAGGTCAGAAGATTTCAAGTAGGCGACCTGGTCTGAAAAAGAGTCAACGTGCTGAAACATGTTAGGAAACTGGAGCCAAACTGGGAAGGACCATACCTGGTCGAGAAAGTCCATGCTGGAACAGCATACTCGCTCAAAGGTGCTGAAAAAAGGTCACTCCCCAGGTCATGGAACGTGGCTTAACTTGAAGAAATATTATGTTTAAATTTTTTCTTCATTTTTCTAGAAACTTTTCGCAAGTGATGTAATCAATTTCTCTGTTTTTAATTAATGAAATCACATTTACGAGCCTCAATACCTTATCTAATTGTTGGTTTATTTTACATCGCATATGTGGTGTAACACGGCGACTGGCTACTTGAACAAAAAAATCCACCATGATTAAGGCCTCCGGGCTGGGTGGTCGCTTGTTTCTGGAACATCCCTTTCGGGGTTGGCAAGTGGTTGAAGAAAAAAATCTACCATGATTAAGGGCTCCGGGCTGGGTGGTCGCTTGTTTCTGGAACATCCCTTTTGGGGTGGGCAAGTGGTCGAAGAAAAAAATCCACCATGATTAAGGCCTCCGGGCTGAGTGGTCGCTTGCTTCTGGAACATCCCTTTCGGAGTGGGCAAGTGATCGAAGAAACAAATCCACCATGATTAAGGCCTCCGGCTGGGTGGTCGCTTGTTTCTGGAACATCCCTTTCGTGGTGGGCAAATGATCGAAGAAACAAATCCACCATGATTAAGGCCTCCGGGCTGGGTGGTCGCATGGATCGACCACTCCGCTGAGGGTGGGCATGTGTTCGAAGACAAAAATCCACCATGACTAAGGCCTCCGGGCTGGGTGGTCACATGTATCGATTACTCCTTTGCGAGTGGGCATGTGTTCAAAGACAAAAATGCACTATGACTAAGGCCTCTGGGCTGGGTGGCCACATGTATCGACCACTCCTTCGAGGGTGGGCATGTGTTCGAAGACAAAAATCCACCATGACTAAGGCCTCCGGGCTGGGTGGTCGCATGTATCGATCACTCCTTCGAGGGTAGGCATGTGTTCGAAGACAAAAATCCACCATGACTAAGGCCTCCGGGCTGGGTGGTCGCATGTATCGACCACTCCTTTGTGGGTGGGTATGTCTAAAGACAAAATCCACCGTGATTAAGGCCGAGAGGCTGGGTGGTCACATGTATCGACCACCTCATTAAAGGTGGACATGTGCGCAATAGTGTAAAACCCATCATGATTAAGGCCGAAAGGCTGGATGGTCGCATGTATCGACCACTCCTTCGAGGGTGGGCATGTCTTTAAGGGTGTACAATTCATTGTGATTAAGGATGTAACTCAAATAGTAGATATATATCGAATTCATGTATTGCGGCAACACGAGCTAATATACAATGAAAACGATATGAAAGATAACACACTAACATGCGCACAAACGGAAGACAACAGGAAAATCCAATAAACTTCACCAAAGAACAATATTCATTCATTCGCAATGCAAAAGTACAAAGCTCAAACGAAATAAATCACAACGCATTTTACAAAACGGTCAAAGACCGGAGGTATCAAGATTTTGAGAGACCTGCTCAGCATTGGCATTAGAATCGGGAAGAGTCTGCTCGAGGGACGGATCCGGCTGCTCGACCTGCTGGCTCGAACCGGTGGTGGACTCTGCTATATCCGACAAAGGGTGCTGCCGAATGGACTCAGAAATGACCTGCCGCATTGACGTCGGAGGAGTCAGCCCATCAGGAAGTGTAAAATTCCTCTTCAACATCTTGTCTTGATTTACAGTGTGCTCGAGGAGGCTCGACCACCTGTCGTGGTCGAGGGGTAGGTCGAGAGCGCTCTTGTAGCCACTAGGTGCCTTGGGCATGGCATTCCAGATAGCTTCAACGTTAAGCTCTATGAAGTCATCCTCTGCTATTTGGTTGCCGGTTTCTTACACGATGGACTCGAAGCAACGAGTACCATACTCCTGCACCTCTTTCAGGTAGGGTGGTGACTGCTTGAAGGCAATCACCACTTGATTGTGATAATTCTGGAGGAAGCGCTGTCCGGTTGTGGTATGCCATACCATTTGGCGGTCCCATAGAGCGGCTTGATGGGCCTGTTGCTTCGCCCATTGCTCGAAAGCAGCCCTCTCTCGGCCCCAAGCTGCTCGCTCTTTCTCGAACTTGGCCTCAATAGCTTTCCTCTCTGTCCGTTCAGCCTCCAGCGCCTCCTCAAAAGACTTCAAAAATCCCTCGAGCGTCTCCTTCTCTGACTCGAGGACCTTTGCTTTTGTCGCTTCCTCCTTCCACTTCTAAGTATTTGTAGCAAGTGAATTTAAACAAAATTTATAATAAATTGTTAGTATTATATCATGTATCGAGCATGATGATACAATTGTTTTTTTTAGCATGTCATATCGTATCGACTAGAACCACGGTCCTATTGCAAACTCCATAATTCCATGTTACATTCCATCAACACGATTACATTAATATATACAACGTAGTCTAAATTACCTTAATACAACATGAAATCAAGGATTTCAAATCCCTCAATACAATTTTAGCCTAAATTACCTATATAAATTCATGTTGTACATTAAAGTTATATTTATGTTGAAGCATACTACTTTGAATCAAAAGCTATCCCCATTGGCCAATTCCACTAAAGTTTAATTAATTCATATCTTTAGTAATGGATTTGTTGGCATCAAAGTTTGTTGGGCAACAGTTATTATTTGACTTTAATGTTCTATTATAAATTTTGTGCCTTACCTAGACTGAGAAGGGGATGGACAAAAACAAACCTTAGTGATATTGTAATATTTTTTAACCTTGTGGATGTCAATATTGCCGAATTCATTAATCTCCTTTTCTCCATATGTATCTTTTCATCTTCTTTTGAGAATATGTGACACATATTTTCACATAAATACATAGCTCTTTGGATAGGTATATCAAATTCAAGTAAGTCCAATTTCTTGATCGGCTTATTTACAAGTTTTCTTTTTATTTGATCATACGTCATGATCACTGCACGTACCATGAGAGAGAGTTCATATAAAGCGATTAATGTTGCGATTCACATGTTTAAAACGACCATATATTGTCGTACGTGTGTATATGATTAAATGGTATCTCTTCTAGCTAGACACCATCTAATAAATATTATGATTAAATTCATACTTCTAAATAAGATCAATGCAATTATATATTAATTAAATACTCAATATTAAGGTACCTAACTCATGTAAAATTCTTGGCTTTGAGGTGGAAACTATGGGTAGGTTGAGAGAGAAACCCCAAGAAGAGCACAAGAGCATAATTTTATATATTTATTAACAATTGCAGTATAGTTTACTAATTGAGAACATTGCATGAGATGACCTGGGAATTCAATGTATATATAAATACAATTCAGCAAGAAAAATAGATAAAGAAAAAGGTCTACTAATTATGTTATATAAAAATATTATAACGAAATTGATAAGAATCTGAATTTGTTGTGTATAATTTCAGATCTTTCGTTCAATATCTAACGCGTATGTATTGAAAATGGTAACTATACGCCAACAAAAGTTTGAATAAAATAATAATAATAGTTCAAGAAATATTGATGTCAGAGAATATTCTCTTAGCTAGCTATGGATTCAATTTCAGCAATAAATTTATTTATTATCCCATGCACAACCACTATTCCTATACAATTATGCGTTACACCTAATTAAAATTATGTCATTGAATATATAATATTTTGCTATGGAATATAATATCTAGAGAAAAAAAAATATTCCATAGTATTTATTGACTAGAATTAATCCTGTGCATTTGCACAGGTTATCAAAAATAAATTAATAAATAAATATTATACATAAAAATATTACAATTAACATGAAAAATCTAAAATAAAATACGGAAGAAAACCGAGTGCTAGTATTCAATACGGCTTTCAAAATTTGAGATACTTTATTTAAATAAAAAATAATAATAATAATCCGTGGACAATAATAAATCAAAAAAAAGCTGTGTGGAAAAAAATCAAACAGCCGGATTCTCAGAATCCGTTTTTCCTTGAAATACGGATTCTGAGAATCCGTTTTTATTTATTTATTATTTTTTATTTTTATTTTTTTTATTTTTTTGTTAAAAAATAGATTTTGAAAATCTATTTTTATTTTTTATTTATTTATTTTTTTTTATAAAAAAAACTTAAAAACGGATTTCAAAAATCCGTTTTTAATTTTTATTTTAATTTTTTGTTTTTTAAAAGATAACGGGCGATTACACTATAATTGATCGAGATTGTACTAATTTGACTTCAATTGGACTAATTCGAAAAAAAAAAAACTGAACAATGGATTTTCAAAATCTGTTTTTCATTTTTTTTTAAATAAATTAATAAAAAAAAACGAATTTAAATAATCCAGCCGTTTGATACATTTCCACAACATTTTCTTTTTTGTTTTATTTTTTGCCACAGATTTTTTTTTTATATATATATTATAAAGAAATAAGCTACCCAAAATTTGACCCATAATATTAGCATGCCAAGATAATGGGGTTGACTTGGTTGACTCTCGTTCACTAGAAAAATTCAATTTGCATACTCAAATAGCATTGAAGAAAATTTTAAAAAAAAATAACCAACATAATTTAGCTCAAGTGGTAAGCAGCTTGATGCCGTTTAAGCAAGGTCTCGAGTTCGAGTCCTTGTGGATGCAGAAAACTCTTGTTGGGAGACTCACCCACCACTGCCAGGTGTGCGATCCAGGTCGACCAACAGATTAGTCGGGCCATAGCTCCGGATACCGTGGCTGGCTACCAAAAAAACAAATTAAAAATAAAATAAAGAAAATTTAGGAAAAACATGGCATGGCCCTCAACCATATTTTCTGTTCGTTAATTATTTAGTATTTGTGCGTGTTTTGCTTTTTGTCTATAAAATCCGGGCTCTTTTACTAATTTTATTATATGTATAATATATACACATTTTGTTTTGTTTTGTTTACCTTTTTTCCTTTTAAGATTTCTTCTCTTTTTTTAATGTCTATATATATGTTATATAACAACCTTTGATTAATAAAGCTTACGCGTATAATAAACTCCGAGTAACTGAAGTTCCACGTTGGCCCAGCTGGTTCCCCATAATTTACAAAAATTGTAGTTATGTGCCAAAATTTGTTACGTGTTTAGTCAAACCTAATCTTATATCATATTGCAATCTTTTATATATGTTTGGCATTCAATAATAACGAGTGTATATTACAATAGTAGTTAGGAAAATCATTTTGCAATCTTTTATATTGTTAAGCACTCAATAATAATGAATGTATATATTAGTTAATAACTTATTTGGATTCAAAAAAAAAAAATCTTATGTTATATTATGAATTGTTATATTTTTTATATTATATTTTAAATTATGATATTTTAGTTTGAAAGTTGAAACGATATTTTGCGTATATATTGGGTTTGTCTAACATCTTTTACTGGATTCAAAACATAAATTCTTATGTAGAACGACGTATAAAATGTGAAACATAATTTAAATTATTGCGTGGAAATAAATTGCAAAATTCTTATTTATATTGTTTTTATAGTACGACATTTAATTTTAAAAATATTCATATTTGCTAAATATATATAATTGCATCAAAGGTAACGTTATTGAATTGGAAACGTAAATAACTTTTCATTCACAACTTTTTATGTAAAATATTAACGTTTTAGTGTGCCGATCTGTCATAATTTTAGTAATAGATAGTTGTTATAAAATGGATATCATATATCCATATTTTATAAAATGAAAAATATATCCATTTTATAACAACTATATCTATTATTAAGAAAATGAAATATAAAGTGGAGTAAGTTGGATTGGCACTCTTTCTTAGTTGTGTATCAATATTCAATGTTAAGTTGACAAGCCCCAATTAATCCAGTTAGGCAGTCGTAGGATGTAGATTTTCTTTTCCTTCAAGATATATTTTATTGAAATGTTCACTTTATTTTTTCTCTAAAATCTCCTGATATAATTGAAAAATGAAAATTAATCGTTAATATCTATTATTCAATAAAAAAAATGCTATTCTAATTAAAGTCTACATCCACGCACTTCTTATTATCAATCTCTACAAATTTATTATATTATGGCTCTCGTGATTACAACTAGTATTCTATCTGTGCATTTGCACATATGTATATAAAGTATTATAAGTTATTTGTAATATAATAATAAAATTATAAATTAGATAATGATGTTATATTATAAATATAGAATATTATAAGTTAAGTTTTTGCATATAATATTTAAATAATAAGTCAAGATAATGATATTATGTTTTAATTTTGATCATTGGTTAAAATAAATAGTATATAACGATTTGCTTGTATATGATCACTATATTGATCGTATAAAATATAATAAATAAATTAGTTTTTGTAATTTTGAGGGATACAAATTAATTGGCTGAAAATATTAAATTTATTATAACAATTTCTTATGCGATTTTAAAGAATTTTACTATGACATTAAAACAAAATAATTTATTTCAAAATAATCTCTTGATCAAATAAAAAAATATAATATTGATTTAGAATAAATAACTTGAACAAAAAGTTTTTACATAATATAATTTTTATGTTTATGTAACTTTCATATATCATTTAGTGTAAGATATTATTATTAATTGTAATAATAACTATTATATTATATGTAATAAAAATATAATTTTTGCTCATTAATATAAAATGTAATAGCTTTTGTCTTATTAACCTAAAAAAAATGCAAAAAATATTTTATCATTAATAAGATATGGTGGATTAATGTAATAATAATAATAATAATAATAATAATAATAATAATAATAATAATAATAATAATAATAATAATAATAGATTGTAATGATTATTAGAGGGAATTTGTCACATAAGTAATATTTATTAAGTTTCATGTAATGATTTGCTAAAAATTATATATATATGTGTAGATTTCATTTCATTTTTTACACAATTTTAAAGACAAAATCACACAACATAAGCATCCTTAATTAGGCTGGCCTCCACCGAAAAAAAAAGGGTCTGGAGAAACTGCCAAAATGGCTTACTACTAATGTTGCAAATTGCATTACTATCTTTATTCACAGATCTCTCAGATTGTGCACCAACAATATCTTCTTTAATGATGTTATTCTTCCATCTACTTTAAAGCATTGTTGATTTTAACCTTTTGTTTAATCGTTAGATCAATATACATCCGTATAGTTGCGTATATGTGTTGATCAATAAAGAAAAAAGGTTCAATTAGCGATCAATATATATTTGTATGGTTACGTATATCTGTTGATTAATCAGAGATAAATTTTCGAGAACTACGTGGAACCAACGATAGATCGACTCATATATTATGGTAAAAAATCGAATAACGGTAATGCAGTCACGTTATTTCGAGTCCTCCTTATTTTCTTTTCTGCTAAGTTTTTAAATCAGCCAACCATTAAGACCACATTCTATTTTTTCAATAAAAAATATTATACTTTAAAAAACTTTATAAACAACAATGTGTGATATTTGATATACACTGAATTTTCATTTATAAAGTATGACGAAGGACTAATAATAAGAATAAAAAATTTGAGTTTGTTGTCTCTCTTTCTTTTCAATCAACCATCACACAAGTCAAAAACTACCAAGAACCAAATAAAAATATTTGATAGTCCCGTCAACTTGTACTCAAATATGAGTGTGACAACGTTACCAATTACATGTCAAATCAAAAGATTTTGTCTGATTTAGCTTTGGGCAATTAGCTATAAACATAAGAAAAAAGGCAGGATAAGATAACTATGGCAGTATGGCTAATTACTACCATTAAATAGTTACTAATTAAATTATCATAGTCTTCATAATTAGGTTAAATGAATTTTTAAAAAGTATTGAGCTATGTCGTTTTTTACCGAATGTTGTTACAAAAAGGCTTGTGCATTGAATGGGGGCAAGTTTTTCGGGTCAATTTGTTTGCGGGTCAATTGTAGAATCCATTATTGAGGTGAAAACATAGAAGTTAGATGGATGAAAATAAACTACTTACTTAAATAAGAATGATCATAAGTAAATTTAAATACACAATAAAAAATTATTTTGATGAAAAACGAAGAAAAGGGAAACAAATTATTGTATAAGTTGACGCGTTACACTAGAGTTCGGCAAAGTATGCTAGCTACCCCAATTAGATCTTTTGTCACGGATTGAGTTTCGTATTGCATAGGTTTCTTGCAATTTTCCTCAAAGAAGTAAGCGTGAAAAATAAATAAAATGTCGACGTGTTTTTAGCATTTTTTTTAGTCGGTCCGGCTATTTGAGTAGACTCGGTAGCGGGTCAATCTGGTGTTGAATCTCAGGTCAAATTGGCCACATTGGAACCATTTTACATTTAATCAGGTCAAAATATGGGTGACTCCAACATTCAAACTTTAAGAACTCTTGAAACACTAATTCTTGACATTTCCCTGTTCACCCCTCCCTTCAGCTTATGGGGGACGACGAGTTACGACCGTCAAGAGTCGTTTGACGGTGGTTTGCACTAAATGTTTGACCGGAGTTGAGGGTCTCAGATCTGGTTAGTCATAGTCGTTTTGTTATATTTTAGTTAAAATAAAAAGTGAGATGGGTTATAAGTTACATACAAATGTGTTAGGTGAAGTTTATACGTTACATCCATGAATGTAAATTGAGTTACACAATGCATGAATGTAAGACAAGTTTCATCACATTGCATGTCATGAGATGAGTTTCACAAATGTTGAAACTTATTGGTTTTATTAATCTTGGATTAATTAAACATAAGTTTCATCTTGAGTTTAATGGTTCTTCATTCAAGAAGATATGTTGTGAACATTAAGTAATCTCTCTTACACTTGTAAACACACATGACAAATGACACATATATATACTTCTCTTCTTTGTAAAATCGTTTGAAGAAAGTAGAAGACTTGATCAACCCCAAAACCGATTTCCATTTTGTGTGTTCCTAAAGATTTCCAAGAGAGAGATGAAATAGAGTTTTTGGACAAAATTTCAAAGAACTTGTTTGATTGTTGTGTTGCATATTAGTATTCTTCAGAGAAATATTGAATAAAGAAAAATTGAGTGTTGTTGAGTGTCTCTTTCTCTATTGTTATATTATTTCCAACAATCAAAAACTATATTTTTATGGTAACGGGGTCAATCAAAATCATTAACCAAGACCTTGTGAAGTTGGATAGGTTTGATGGTTCGAATATCACAAGGTGCAAGACAAAGTGAAATTTCTTCTCACGGCCCTCTAGATATTTTACATCCTCGATCCTACCTTGGCTCCTCTACCAAAGCCAAATGAAAACGATACGCTCGAAATTGTGGCTGCATGGAAGAAAATAGAGGAAGACGAGTTAATATACAGGGGTCAAATTTTAAATGTCATATCTGATAGGCTATATGATATCTACACAATCTATTCGGCTAGAGAAATTTGGGAGGCTCTAGAAAATAAATATAAAACCGAATTTGATTTCAAATTTTTTGACGAAAAGCCTTTATTACATCAAATTCATGGGTTGCAAATACTTGTGAATAAATTGAGAGTTTTAAAAATTGAACTTCTGGAGGCTTTGCAAGTTGGTGTCATCGTGGCTAAACTACCTTCAAGTTAGAAGGGGTACAGAAAACGGATTCTCCACAATAAAGAAGATTACTTCTTGGGGGAGATTAAAAAACATCTTCGTATTGAGGAAGAATCGAGATTAAGAGATAAAATGACTGATGAGTCCAATGGTGGGACTAGCAAAGCAAATATGGTTTCAAAACCAAAATATTTTGCTGATTAAAAAAAAAAATCAATAATGCTTTCGGTCCAAAGAAAAACCATGAAAAGTTCAAGGGCAAGAAAGGCTCTTGTTTTGTTTATGTAAAACATGGGCATTTTGCAAGAGAGTGCAGAAACCGAAAAGGGGCTGAAGTGAATGCAATTGATGATGAGATCATTGCAACTTTAAGCCATGTATGTGTTGTCCATGGGATGGTACAAGGATGGTGGTATGACACTGGTGCCACTGTTCGTGTTATCTACGACAAATCTCTTTTCAAATCCTTTGAAGATGCAAAGGGCGATCAAGAGATTCAAATGGGAAATGAAAAAAAATCCAAGGTGCTAGGCAAAGGCACAATTGATGATTGTTCAAGATTTACCTATGTGTTTTTATTAAGAAAATAAAAGTGAAACTTTTAATGCCTTTAAAGTTTACAAAGCCGAAGTTGAAAATCAACTTAGTAAAAAGATTAAAATTTTAAGAAGTGATAGAGGTGATGAATATTTCTCAAATGAATTTAATTTATTTTGTGAAGAAAATGACATTATTCATGAATGTACAGTACCATATACACCGCAACATAATGGTGTAGCAGAGAGAAAGAATCGAACATTTTTAGAAATGGTGAATGTTATGTTATTGCATGCTAAATTAAATTTTGAGTTGTGGGTTGAAGCGTTGTTGACCGCTTGTAATATTTTGAACCGAATTCCAATGAAGAAATTTGAAAAATCTCCATATGAGTTATGGAAAGGAAGGAAACTTAACATAGGTTACTTCAAAAGTGTGGGGGTGTCTTGCATATTGCAAGAAAACAGACTTATACAAAAGAAAATTGGGTTCGAGTGCCATAAAGTGTGCATTTGTAGGCTATGCCACAAATAGCAAAGCTTGTAGACAATTAGATTTGGAATCTAATGATAATTGAATCAAAAGATGTAGAATTCTTTGAGAATTTATTGAGTAGTTCTCAAGAATCTACTAATCTTGAAAAGTTTCAAGAGAATGGACCACCGACGGTTGTTGAGAACCATTTGGTGCCAGTGAGAAAAAGTCAAAGACAAAGAAAAAAAAATTATTGGGATCGGATGAGATGGATTCTCAAAGAATTTCTTTTTATTTAGTAGACAGAAATAGAGAAGATATTATTATGAAAATTCCTATAATACTTCAAGAGGAGGAGGAGTTGTTTCTTGGGGATCAAAGAAATAGACTTGTATGTCACATTCAACTATGGAGACAGAGTTTATAGCTCTTGCTGCAACAGGAAAAGAAGCAGAGTGATCCGGGATCTCATGTTGGATATCCCTTTTACTAAAATTAATAAATCAACAGTGTCCATACACTGTGATTGTCAAGCAACTTTAGCTCGTGCATATAGTGGAGTATATAACGGGAAGTCTAGACATATTAGTCTTAGACATGAGTTTGTAAGACAATTGATTCAAGATGGAATCATATCAATTTCATTTATAAGATCAAGTGGGAATCTTGCAGATCTTTTTACTAAACCTCTGACGAGAGATTTAGTAAGAACAACATCTCGAGGGATTCGCCTAAAACTCCTTAAATAAATTCAAAAATGATGGCAACCCAACTTAACGCTAAGAAATGATAAGTTTTAAGTTCAATGGGTAAAAACAAGTCATTGATAAGTGAATTATAACAACATTAAAATTTGTGAGTTCCATATGAGATTAAATAAAAAAATTTGGTCGTTACGGTTGGAGGGTTAAGCATAAAGCTTTTAATGAAATTCAGTCTTCGTGTGACAAACATTTAAGTAACGAGAATGCTGGAAGAATTTTAACTACCAGAACTTAGAAGTGGTGCCACTTCTCATGAGAGTTGGAGTTTTCTCTCAAGAAAGTTCATGAATGGATTGAGCACATGGCCATAAAAGTGCTAAGCGTTTTAAATATTATTTTATTCTAAAATATAATTTCATATAGTTTTATTATTATTAGTTATAGCACTTATAAAAGTAGTATTCTTTTATTTTATATAATGATAAAGTATTTAATTTACGTTAATATTATTTATTGATGTTGTTGTTATGTGAAAATAAACAATGATAATAATACGAAATTAAGCTAAAAAACGTAGAAGTTGTTGTATTATTGAAGTGTTATTGTGAGTATAGGAAGTCGGTTCTGTGTGAACCGAGTTAATTTGCATGAAAGTATTTAATGCGCATCCAAAAGATCCTCGTACAGTAATAAATTCCGCTATTTATAGTAGCTTGTGTTTGACTTTGTGTACAAGGTAGGTGTGATCGAATTTAATGCAAAAGCAGCTTTATTAAGCGGTTTGTCGGTCGGCAGGTGTATAGTAATGATTGCAATGTGGCGTGTGGTCCAAATATGTGGGCGCCTCGTCACTTGCTTTGGGATTCGGTCTTCTCGGACCTCGGTATGCGGAAGGATCTCGAGAATTCAGTTGCTATTCTGGGCGTGAAGTCGGTTCGAACCTTGGTCTGTACCGAGTTGCTCTAAGTTAGCGATGTCGTTAGGTTTTTGGGTGATGATATTTGATTAGCATTCATTAACTCTCCTCCTGAACATGATTAGTCAGGTCAGTTATCAACAGATATAATTAATTAAAAAATATATAGCCAAATTTTAAATAAATATTGTGCCATGTATGCATTCTATTCAATTTTTAGAATTTATCTTATCTCATAATAATTAAAAATAAAATTATATAAATAAGATTTTATGACAATATTAAATATTTTAAGTCTAATATTTTATTTGTTCTTTGTAAGTAGATGCTTTTTCATGATGTGTTAGATTATATGAAAGTTCAGATAAAATTAAGTGTATCCAAAAAGATCTGTATGTGATCTTTTATTTTAAATGTTTGAACTTAAATTTTTTTCAAAATTTTCAAAAACACATTTAGGAGGGATAATTAATTTTTTTTTTTAAAAAAACATTACTATGTTTAGTAAATATTTAGATGAAATTTCTTATTATTTTTTAGTTACTATTTTAAGATTTTTTTAGGTTGTCTTTTTATATAATAATAGATATTAATTTATTCAAACGTTCAATTATATTATATGATAAATGATCAGTATTTTTCTATATCTCTATTCCACTTCAGATGACCTAACAACATACATGAGCTACCGGAACCAATGAGTCTACATGAATAGGTATAGATTAAATAATTGTTATAATGCTACTATGGTCTTAATTTTATTAAAAAAATATGAAATGAAATATTTTTTATGTATTTGGGAAATTTTTATTTATGTAATGTGATTTTAAATTAATTGCAACTTTATCATAGAAGTTGAAATAATTATGTCTGTACCTAAAAGGCCTTATTTATCTATATTAGCGCCTAAAGTTAGTTACCATATCCTTCCCACCTCCATCCTCTTTTTATGCGCATGATTAAGGGAGAGAAATGAAATAAATAACTGACTCATTTAATTTCGTAATTAACGCAACTTGAATTCTTTAATTCACGCAGCTGTCAGATGGAATATATTGAGTGTATGTTAGCATATATATTCAGTATATGTTGCAATGAAAAACATGTCTTCCATAAAAAAATTATGTCTTCTTGTTTACGAACTATAAGTGCGGGTAAAAATTATGTATATATATATAGTTTATAAACATATTATAACAGGTTACTTAATATAAACCATACATATACTCAACAACAACAACAAAAAAATTAATTTATGTTGAATATAAACTGATTTTATACATAAAAATTATGTCTCGCGATAATTTTCTTTATCATATACCGAAAATATACTGAATATAAACCGTACATATACACACACAAAAAAATCAGTTTATGTTTTGTCAAATTCGTTTTCAACAAAAAAATCTTTTAATATACCAAACATAAACTATAAATAAAGAATTGAAAACATAAAAAACAAACATTCATTCACAAACTAAGCATAAACTAAGATGTACATATATTGTACATATCCCTAAGATGTACGTATACTGTACATATACTATACATATACTGTACATATACTGATTATAAACTAATTTGTATAATGAAACTATACTTCGTTATCATCATCACCTTTATCAGAAAAAACTGTAAATAATACCGGCGACTCCAATCCAAAGTTTGCTGATTTCAATGTATTGACCGATCTACACACAGTCCAAAACTCTAATACACCTCAAAAACCAAAACAAAAGCTAAAGAAATCACTAAACAACCGTTCACTGAAAAAAAAAAAGTCTCTGTGACATATTATCAAACAGCTTACATGCATCAAACGTCAAAGCACCACAAAGAGACCAAGAATGAGCGGGCTTGGTTTATAGAGTCTGATCCGGTTAATAGGCCGATTACATGCTGTTTGTGAATTGTATTGTATTTTGATTACTTTCAGAAAGCCAAATAAATCTTGCCCAGATCCATAAATCTAAAAGGCCTCAACCTGTAATACAACCAGTTTGGGCCTAATTGCCAAGGAGCATAGTCGGCTCTTGAGGAGGACGACTGAAAGCCGAAGAATTTCACGGCGGTGTCGCCTATATTATCTTCTCTCGTTAGAATTGTTGCAAATGG
>BKCP01005294.1:151376-255673 GCA_008636005.1 Striga asiatica | reverse complement strand
TCCGGTTAGGTTATGTTATGTTAGGATTAATTAATTTAAATACGCAGAGTTGGATTGAACTTGGATAAGGATGAAGGTATATGTACAAATATATTGAGTGATTTTGTATTTTTGCAAATAAATATTAATGGTGTGCAAATCTATTACTATATAATATGGCTAAGATAAATTATTCAAAAAACTCGAAAAAAAATACATTCATTTCTCGCTTTTTTATGTCATTTTTCCGCTTCTGTTTTTCGTTTTTTACCATTTCCGAAATTTTATTTTGAATTTTTTCACATGTCTCGGGCTAATAGATTTGGTAACTAAATGATTACGATTTCCATGCGTGTAGGGAGGAGTTTGATAAGATTTGTTAAGATTTGGTAAACAATATCATCCGATTTCAATTCCATTTGAATTTTTTTGAAATTTGAAAATAAAATCTTACTTATTTATCTAATCAAAAATCCTGTTTAATTTGGTATTTTGTGATTCTTTCCTATCCACCCCGTAAACCCTAACCCCCACCGCGTCGCCCCCTTGCCCTCCTCACGTGGCGTGCTGTCGGTGGACTCTCCACCATCAGCTTAATGGCTAGCGACGAGAGTGTCTCCCACGTGCCTCCTTACCCCGCCACGTTGTGCTCGAGAAGCAGTCGACGACTTTCGGCACCAGCTCGACGGCTCCAACCGTTTGCGCGAGAGTATTCAAGGCTTCGACTTGGAGATTGAGTCCGTCACGAGGATTAGCTTGTGGTCTGCTTATTCACCGGTCTTGCCCTGTAACTTTTGATTTTCTCTGGTGTTTTAGCTTAATTTTTGCTCTATTTTTTTGCCTTTTTTTAGAACCGCATCTTTACATTTATGTAATGCCTGATTTTTCTCCTTCCTTTAAAAAGTGTTGATGGCAGGAGAGGGCTGGTCGCGAATGAAGCAAACTAGCTGACTTCTTCTCGACGGCCGCAAGGCGGTGCTGGCCGGTTTTCATGGTTGTTGGATGCTTGCGGCCTAGTGCAAGGCTGTTGAAGGAGGATGGACTCGGCAGCATCGTGCTGGCCCTTTCATATTAAAGGTTGCCTGAATAGACATAGCCTGACGAGTTGAATGGTACCACATTAAGAAACATGATTTGTTTATGAAACTCTGATACTGATAAAATTTTAACTTATTTCGGTGAAAAGATATGAAAAGTTGAGAGAAGCAAATGACTCTACCTATTGGTTTGTATCGTCTCATCCCCTATTTAGAACATCGTTAAAAAGGCGTTCTTCTTCTACTCTTATAATTGTGAATTTAGATAGTTTGATAACTTTCTGTAAAGTATGTTGTTAGTGTAAACATTTCTCTTCTATATTTTGTTCTTTCCTCCAGGGTGTTGTTTGAACTTATATGGAGGGAGTACTTGAGGTTTCTATCCATCAAGCAAGGAAATTCTATTTTTCACTTAGGTAAATGAACCGATATTAATCACCTGACACTTTTAAGTAACACAATCTTTTTAAATAAGCTCTATCCCTTTTTTTGTCAGGCGCTCCACGGAATGTAAAGCCTAATTGGATCCAAGACCAAGCACTTTTGGATGCTTGGTGAGATAGTCGAACTGGGTATACAGTGTTTAAAGTTCTTATCATTATTGAGATATTCTTTTTCAATGTTTAACAGTGAAAAAATTATGTAAATTATTTTCAAAGTTTCTGCGAACTGGTTTATCACCGGTCACTTTTTAAGTATCCTTTAGTTTATGCAAATATGAAAGAATTATCGGCTACTGTCTTTTATGTCAAACCGTGTGCGGCAGGTGAATTTGAAAACAATTAAATAATCTTTTTATGGTTCTTTTTACAGGAAATTGAGTGTTGAAATTTTGTTCGGCAGATTGTGTGTTTATTTCTTGAGCGAGTTGAATGGAATACAAAATGGAGCTTTTCAGACTTGGTCGGACATGGCTGAACGCCGTCCAAGTTACTGGCCGAACTGGACATCAGGCCAAGGCGCAACATCATGCTGGTCGGACACCGGCGGGAGGACTGGAGCTTGGTATGCTATGGTGCTTCACGGACAAATCATGATCCATGAAATGGCCATTATTATTTGGAAACTTTTTTTTTGGCAACCAGAACGATAGTGCGTGAAGAAGACGGTCCAAGTTTTCTGGCAGAAATCTTTTGGTGAGAGAAAGCAGTTGTAGTTCCGTGGCATTTTGTTCTGCTCTTCAAGTTGGAAGAGAGAGACAATTTCAATATGGACTTAGTTTCCTTATCCGTTTTGAATTGTAATCTATTAATAAATAATAAGAACAAACATTTACTTAAAAAAAAATAATAATAATAATGTGGGTTAACACGTGATATAATTTACAAATAATGCTAAGGAGCTAACAGTCGAGCATATTTTATTGTAAATAATATAAAATTATCTTGTATAAAAGAACATAAAACATGTATTTGGATACACGCAATTAGTTTTTTTATCATTAGCAAAAAGATGTGAGTGCAAGTACACGCCGAGCATATTTTCCAAAAAGATGTGAGTGCAACATAGTTTGAAAATTAATTTTTTTACTGTTTGCAAGTACACGTCGAGCAAGCATAATAAATATTTAGATACCAGAATTATGATACAAAAACACGTCACGTGAGTACAAAATGTATTGGAAATTAGTTTTTTTATGTTTAGTAATTTATGCATAATAAATATTTAGATACCCGAATTATCATTAAAAATAACGTACAAAATATTTTTCATTAAGAAGGACGTACAAAATATTTTGAAAATCTATGGCCGAACTACTTTTATTCAATTAAGTTCAAATTTAGCTAGTCTGAAAATCTATGGCCGAACTACTTATTCAATAAAAAAATTATCTTTTTTTTTCCTTACCTATCCACGCCTAGATTTATGTTTATAGGTTGAACTTATAAAATAATTATTAAGATTATGTTTAGGATAAGCATCACAAAATTCTGTACAAACTGTTTTTGAAAACATTGTTAGTACGCTGGCGAGATTCATGCAGTTGACCTAACAAATTGAATATTGCATTTAATGCTCCATCTTTTATTTCTCTTTATAGTATACAATCAATTTTTTTGGCGGGAATTACTTTCTAAATGTAGTAAATAGTAATTCTTATTATATATATATATAGATTTGTGTTTATCTCAATTTCTCATCTTACCAATCATTTTTTTTAAAGGAAAAATCTACTCGAATCTTAATTGAACAAAATCTGTTTAACAATCGTCATCTAAGTTCATGATTTTTAAAAGTTTTTTTTTTTTTAGAAAAAAAACACTCAACGAGTTAAATGAACAAAATTTGTTTAACAATATTTATCTCAATCAACGAGTTAAATGGACAAAATCTATATATATATAATAAGAATTAACATTTTTCTATATGGTCAAATTCACTCATCATTAATTACTTTCCATTAATGGTACTTTTATTTAAGAACAAGGACAACATTAAATGCAATGGTTAGTTTATTACAATAATGATCACATAATCGGGAAAGATTCAACTGACCACATAAATTTCGAAAACTTTTTTTTTAACAGGAATATGGCTAAGACATTTGTTGTACACAGATTTATTTTTAAATAATCCCTTTTCAATATTATCACTATTTTTATGATAGAAATCTGATTTACATGAATTTTCTTGAAAGCTTAATTTATTATTTTTTCTATACACACACTAAAAATCTCGAATTAATATTTTACATTTCAGCCTATAATAATAACCAATGAAAGGCAGATTTAGTTATGTTATTAATTGGTATTATTTTATCAAATTTGTTACTATGTTTATTTTTTTATTAATACGCATAAAGTAAAAATAATTAATTCACCATTAGATATATAATTTATAATCTTAATATACTATTATTTGGTTTAAAAATTTATTATATGAATCATAAAATATTTTTATTTAATAAAATTAAATATATTTAAAGAAAATAAGAAAATTTCTTTGGATCAATCGGGTGATTGGATTAGGGTACTGTACAGGTTGATTGAATTACTTTTAGGTGATATTTAAAATATTAAAAAAACTTGACACAACTTGGACGGTCCTAGATGACTAAATTATGTATCAGTTTGACCATACTAAATTGATTATTGAACCTACATATAAATTTTGATATTGAAATTAATTTATTACGTGAATCATTGAATGTGATGTAGTCCAATTGTCCAATCAAATAATCATATTAACAATACTTTTATGACAACATGTTTAATGATTAATGAATATTTATATATCATTTTATTAATATTTATGTGAATAAAATAATATTTTATTATAATTTTTATTAATGTACAGGAATATGGTTTTCAGAATCGAACCGTCATCGAAAAGATCAAGTTATACTATTAGATCATTTGTGGTTTGTTCAGATTTTAATTTATAAACATTTTAATATATATATAGTACTTTTTGTAATAAATTTAAATAAAATGTGTTACTTAAATATCTAAACAATTTATTCAAATGTTTAAACTAATTGATAAACAATTTATAAATCTCTATTTTATTTAAATATATAATTTTATTTAAAATAATTTTAAATGTAACAAAATTTATTTAGAAAATCGTATCGATCCTACCAGTCTAACCGACTGGTGTTGACGGATTTGATAGCAAATATTTTATTTAAGCGAACTAGACTGATTATAAATCGGTTCTCGGTCCATCCCGTCGGACTGTGTCCAACCCGGTTTAATTTAAAAATAATAGATAAATCATAATTATTGTTACTTATATATTTAATTTATATTATAATTCTAATTTTGTTTTCCCGTGCATCGCACGGGCCACGCACTAGTTTGTTTAACAATATTTATCTCAATTTTTTATCTTACAAATCAACTTTTATTTTATGAATTATTTATATTATTTGTTGTACAAACACTACATTTACGACAATAAATTGAACAAATATCACATTTCCTTGATTAACCAACACGCTATTTTTTTAAAATATAAATTTCAAATAGATGAAATTCCTAATCATCAAAATATTATTCACAGCTAATTGATTGCAATAATCACATTAATGTCACATATCTTTTTTTAAATATAGGAATTTCACATTTAAGAAAATTCGTATTACATGTACAATAAATGAAATAAAAATGTTTAAAAAACAAAATAGTTTATATCAGTTAAAATCATGACGGTGCATATAATTAATTTTATTATATATCACGCGTTAGATGTTATTGATTTGGTTGTAGAGACACATTATATCTAAACAAATAAATATATGATTTTTGTATATTTTGTATGTCTTTTCTTGCAACGTAATGTTAAATATAAATAACTATATTTAAGATAAAATTTTAAATTTTTTTTTTAAGTAATAAGCCTGTTTGTGCATCGCACAGAATGCACACTAGTATGTAGTATAAATTATATTTAATAGTATAGGATGTAAATTCCTCAAGAATATATATATATATATATATAGGGACTGGTTCAAATAAAAACTATGTCTGGTGTGAGAACCGTGAGAACCATATTTGATGCTATTTTTAATTGTGTATGATGCTATTTTTAATATTACATGGTGCTATCATTTTCATAAATGCTAATAAAAATTTTGTTGCTATTTTTAATCAAATACATCCTAGTTAAAAATAGCACTAAAACACAATTAATCATAGCACTACATACAATTAAAAATAGCGGTTCTCACGGTTCTCACACTAGAACTTGGTTCTTATTTGAACCACATCCTATATATATATATATATATATATATATATATATATATATATATAAGTAAACGCGCAAAAATTAGGGCCCTTAATATAGGTACCGTACCTACAAAACCACTCGTGTACATCTGAATAAAGAGTCAAATAATTGATTATTACTTTTGACCTTGTGTAAAAAGGGTTGGTAACTTTAATACTGTGACCTTATTATGTAACAAGCGTTATTAACTTTGTTCACACGCTCTACATTGACCAAGCTTTCTCCGCGTGGAGCAATTTTTTTTTTTAATTATTATATTAAGATTTCACTCAACATTTTGCAATATTAGTACACTTTTAGATATAGGGCCCGTTTGGTAGATAGTAGATTGAAGATAATTAGCGGATTGGACTTAATTGAGATGCTTGATCGGTCAAATCCGCTATTGAGTTTGTTTGGTAAATAGCGTATTTGATAAGTTTTTTGGGCCCAAAACTCTAATTTAGAAAAAGCTCATTAGAGCAGCGTTTTGGGAATAGAAGATTCACAAAAATGTAAAATTAATATGATTAATTTATCTACAACTTTTTAATTTGTTTTATTTATTTTACAAGCTACATTGGTTTATGGTGCTAATAAATACACTACAATAAAATGATGAAATTCCAACGAAAATATATTCCAATAGAATTCCAACGGCAATTCCAATGGATATTTCAATGCTGTTATTTCCGTTGGAATTATTCCAACGGAAATTCCAACAAAAATATTTCGTTGGAATGAGTTTTCCATTGGAATTTTCGTTGGATTTTGACGATTCCAACGGTAGATTTTCCAACGGTTGTGGAAATAAAAATTCCAACGGAAATTCCTACGGTCAAAAGCCGCTGGAAATATAGCCGCTGGAATCATCAAGTTTCATCTAAAATTCCAATGAAAAATGCATTCCAACGTAATATTTTTGTTGGAATTTCTGTTGGAATCATTCCAATGGAAGCTATACCATTGGAATATCCATTGGAATATATTACCATAGGATTTTCCGTTGGAAAATAACATTTTTTTTGTAGTGATAATAATATGTCATCCATATGATTAATTTATCTAGAAAAATGTAACTTTCATAACTTCTTCATCAAGTGTTAGTAAATTTAAAAAAGAATAATATATATATATATATATATATATATATATATATAATTACTAGCTGATGCATTTAATCAAACATTTAATAAAACCTATTTTCATTTCCATTCAAAAGGAGTTACATTTTTTTTTAATTAATTACTCACTAATCTGCTAAAATCGTTACACTTTAATATATATATTTTTATTATTTATTTTTTGGATCAATTACTAAATTAATTCTAAATTTGGTAGCAAAATATTCAAATGTGTAACAGTTAATGTTGGAACTTAAAGTTGATTGACACATTCAGAACTGTAACCGCTATATTTGATTGCATTGTTGGAAGAAAAATATGATTGACACATATTTTTTTTTATCTGAAAATTAGAAACACTAATTATTTTTTTTATTTATGTCAATTTTCTTAATTTATGCCACAAATATATAAATTATTTTATTCATGTTACTAATGTAAACGTTGCGTGGTTAAAATAAAATTTAAATCTCAATTAATTTTGAATGATAAAAATAACTTAAGAAAAAGTAATAATCTTTATATGATAGAAGTAAATGTCTTATTAATAAATACAAACAAAAACATGTTTTATATCTGTGCAAATGTACAAGATCAAATACTAGTATTTATAAATTACCAACTAAAGAATATTAAATGTTTTAATATATTATTATTAAAAAAATACACCCTAAATAATAAAATATCCTTATTGGTCATTTTGCAATGTCAAACAGCTATAAGCTTTCAGCTATTACCAAACACTTATTTAAAAACCGCTAATGCAATCCGTTGGTCAAATCAGCTAATATAATCTGATATCCGCTGACCGCCAACAAGGCCATAGATATATTAGTATATATTTGATCGATTTTTTTTGTTACTATTATTTGTTTTGAAAAAAAATTGATTTAGTTAGTTTAGTTAGATTTTAAGTTTGTATTAAAATAATATTTAAATTAAATAATTAAAACTAATTTGATGTAAAAGTAGGATATAAATGATTGAAAGTGATAGGTAGTTAAAATTATATAAGTAAATGAATAGTAAATTAAAGTTGATGTGATGTGCAATGATGACTTATTAATATTACTTAATTATATTAATAATAGTGATGATAATGAAGTTAAATTAAAGGTTGAGTTAGATTTTGAGTTGAGAATGAATTTAAGAATGTATATATTTACATCCACTATAATATTAAATGATATTAAAAATTAGAACTTGTCAAATAATTGATTATTGATGTTGACCTTATTTAAAAGGAAGTAGTGCATATTAATAATATGATATATAATTGACTAACCATTCATACTGTAATATATTTTTATAATAAATTATCGTATTTTAAAAATAATAGAATTATATTTTTCTACTATAAATATATAATTAAATCTTAGTTGAGAAATGCTACATTGCGAACGTAGTGTACAACTAAGTTGACAATACAACTAAAAAACATTCACAAAAATAAAAAAAAAAAAAAAATACACAAGTGGATGTTTCCACTTATGTTGTTAACCTAGTTGTACAATAGGTTGGCTATGTATCATTTTTTATCTTGGTATGGTATGGCAGGCAAACCTCACTAGGTGTATAGTTTCAGTTAATATATATATATATATTTGTGGACAAATTAATGTATATAGTTTTAGTGAAAGAAATAAAAGAATTAATGTATAGTTTTGTTGTCAGAGAGACTGTAATGAGAATAATTGCATAGCAATAAAAATGATATAACAAACTAATTACCAAAAATTTAAATAATTTTATTTATAATTAGTACATATGATATAATGCATGCATCTTGTGAATTTATTGTTTTTTTTTTTCCAAAACGATAGATTTTATTCAAATAATAATGTACAAGCCGTGAGACTAAATAGTCCCAATAGTTCAAGGGAGAACCACCCATGTAGGAGGCCTAAACAAGGTAATACAAATAGATAATACATCTAAGCAAGGGGAACTTGAACCTTAGACATATTAAGACAATTTGAATAAATGACACCAACTCTATAAAGTAAGAAGTAAACATATATGTATGTGTGGCCACTGAACTCCTTGGAGACCTAGCCTTGCCATAAGCTCTTACTTCTTCTTTAGTGAGTTGGCTTGAACAAATTCTATCCATTCATTCCACGCAGCTTTTACCACCTGAGGCTCGGGCATTAGAGAGTTATGAAATATGAAGAGATTTCTCGACTTCCAGAGCCACCACACAATATGTATGTGGACAACTGAAGTCTTTCTTCTGAAATGATCTTTTTATCTACTGCACATGCACTCCACCACCAACTTCTGAAGTTGTCCTTGTGATTGTCTATGCCATCCCAGTTAAGCATTGATAATTTCCAGACCATTCTAGCTCTAGTGCAGTTTAGAAGTACATGTTCAATTGTCTTTGCTTCTTTCCCACATACCTGACATATAGTTCCACAAGCAATCCTCTTCTCCTCAATTCAGTGTTAACAGGCAAGACACCGGCATAACATTTATATAAAAAATGTTTCAGTTTGCCTTTAATGGTGCAATTTCCAGCTTCTTCTTCTAGGCTTCCTATTCATTTCCATACTGTAGCTACATTCTGCTATGTCCATATCTCTCAACTTATTCTGTATCAAGTATGAGTAAGTAGTAGCCACTGTTAAGATACCTTTCTTGTCATAGGTGCAGCTCCATTTGTCATTCATTGAGGGGTTGAGTGAGTTGATGCTCTTCATCCTTTCCACATCTTCAGCATTGAATAAGGCCTTCAATTTGTCTTCATCCCAGCTTCTGCCTTCATTACTCATTAATTCTTCCACCCAGTTGAAGTTGCAAGCTGTTGCACCTTGAGGAGTAGGGAATCCAGTGGGGTGCCTCGGTATCCAGGGGTCATTCCATATAGTTGTATTCCTCCCATTTCTAATATTCACCTTGAATGCAGCCTTGTGTTTATCCAGCACCTTCATCCAATTCCTCCACATCCAGGATGCATTTTGAGGTGTGCCAGCCTTCAGTATGGATGTAGATGGGAAGTATTTTCCCTTTAACACTTTGCTCACTAGAAGGTTGGGTTTTGTGGCCACTCTCCAGATTTGTTTGAGTATAAGTGCCTCATTAAATAGTAGGATATCATGAAAACCCAACCCTCCATCTTGCTTAGGTATTGTAATTGCATTCCACTTCTTCCAATGCATTCCTGGTTGCATATTATCACCCTTAGACCACCAGAATGAGGCACTTAAGCTTTGCAGGACCTGGAAAATACCTTTAGGAAGATAAAAATAAGACATGGTAAAAATAGGCATAGCATTGATCACAGATTTTAATAAGATTTCCTTGCCAGCAGTGGAGAGAAATCTGTTCTTCCAGCTCACCAACCTGGATCTAACAGCTTCAATTACATAATTAAAACATTCTCTCTTTGACTTACCTATGCCCAGAGGTAAGCCAAGATACCTGGTAGATGTTTGAACTTTGATTCCATCAAGTATCTGACAAATCTCAGTTCTGACATTCACATTTGTGTTTTTACTAAAGAAAACAGATGATTTAGATAGGTTAACCTTTTGACCAGTAAATAATTTATATCTATGAAGCCCATTAAGAAGAGTATAAGCTTGGTTAACCTCTGCCTTGCTGAAAATCAAGGCATCATCTGCAAAGAGTAGATGAGTGCAAAATTGCCCTTGTCCTGCTCAGCTTTAACCAACCTAGTAAGAACCTCTGAAACACGAATGAAGAGGTACGGGGAAAGGGGATCCCCCTGCCTTATTCCTCTTGTAGCTTTAATAAAAGCTTTAAGCTCTCCATTTAAGTTGAAAGAGAAGACAGTAGAAGTTATACATGCAAGAACCCATTTGACAAAAGTAGGGTGGAAGCCAAATTTTAGAAGAATCTTCCTGATACATTTCCATTCAACCCTGTCAAAGGCCTTCTCCATATCTAATTTTATAGCCATATATTTATGCTTGCCGGTTCTATGCATGTTTAGGAAGTGGATAATTTCTTGTGTTATTATGACATTATCTAGAAGTTGTCTGTATTTAACAAAAGCTGATTGGTTTACACTGATGCAATGATAGAGATGAGGTTTAAGTCTTGTTGAGAGTATTTTGGAAATGATTTTATAAGTCACACTACATAGGCTTATGGGTCTGAAATTTTTTAAGGTTTCAGGGTTTTGGCATTTAGGAACAAGTGTTATGAGTGTGTGGTTCCAGTTTTCATAAAGTTGACAAGAATAAGAAAAAAACTCCAAATGGCTTTACATATGTCGTCTTTAATTGAAGACCAAAAAGTTTGGAAAAAAATAGGGGACATACCATCTTGTCCTGGAGCTTTGAGGGGATTCATGCTAAATAGGGCCTCTGTAATCTCCTCTTCTGAAACCGGGGCTATAAACAGGGGCGAAACCAGAAAATATTTGAGAGGGGGCAAAAGACATGACATAATGGGTTCATAATTGATGCCGAACCGATAACATTTCGATAACTGATTTTCGGTTACCGGTACACATAAGTCGGTTCTGTTCGGTTTATTTTCTCATCAGCTCGGTTCGGTTCAGTTTTTGATAATCGGTCAAAAAATACCAATCCTAGCCTAGGCAGTTAAAGAAAGTTGAAGTCTTTTATATGGGCTAATTAAAATTGTAGAATGATAATAATTAATATACATAATTAATAGTAAAATAAAAGAAGTGTTGAATTGTTAATTGACAATTGTGGACAAGTTAGCTTGGTGAGTGCGTTTAAAACCAAAACATCTGGGGGTGCAAAAATAAATTTAAACAAATTAAAATTTTTAATATTAATAGTAAAAAAAATTAAAATTTGAGGGAAGGCAATTGCCCCCCTATGAGTACATGTAGCTTCGCCCATGGCTATAAGGCGTTTGTTAATATCATCTGTAATGACTTGGGTAAGGTTCTGCAGGATATGCTCATCTTCATAGGATCCCTCAGAGGTGAACATCGTATTAAAGTAAGATGATATGCACTCTTCAATTTCCTGTTGGGTTTCACACCAGTTTCCTTCTTCATTTTTGAGTCCTGCTATTTTGTTTGTTTGCCTCTTCTGGAGAGTGACTGAATGGAAATATTTAGAGTTGGTGTCTCCTTCTTGAAGCCAATTGAGTCTGGCTTTTTGACTCCAATATTCAGCTTCCTTTTTGTGTTCTATCTTCAACTCCTTTTTCCTGCTAATCCACTCACTCCAGTCCCTTGAGCTTCCTTGGTTTCTGAGTTCTTCTAGTTTATTTGTCAATCAGGCCATTTTTTACTCTTGCTCTTTTCTGAATCCACTGCTCCATTTCAGCAGGCTAACTCTTACTTCTTTTATTTTTTCTGCCACCTGATGCATTGGGGTTCCTGATTTGGGAATTTCCCAAGCTGCTTTCACTACATCTTTGACCCCTTCTACTTTAAGCCATCTCTTGTCAAAGTAAAATCTCTTTTTTTTGTGCAGATACTGGCCAGGCTCTTCTTGGAGGATTAGCATGTAGTGGTCCGAAGCACCCCTGAATATGTTTAGGACTCTAGCTCTTGGGTGCTTTGCCATCCATCTATAAGAGGAAAAAAATCTGTCGAGCCTTTCCTCAATATAGCCCTCTTCTGCTCTTTTATTCTCCCAGGTGAATTTGTGGCCTTCCATGCTTATATCATGCATACTCATTCTGGCACAGAAATCTTGGAACCCATTCAATTCCCTTGCAGTTCTCATTTTGCCTCCTTTCTTCTCAGAGGGATGAAGGGTTTCATTCCAGTCTCCTCCAATCACCCAGTCATGTCCCCATTTAGTACTGGCTCTTTCCAAATATCTCCACTGATCCTCCCTGCACACCTTGTTAGCACTGGCATAGAGAAATATAAACCAGATAGAGTCATTATTTAATTTATTGTCAACTTCTACTTCAAAACAAAAACTGCTTTTGATTATTTGAATTATTTTAACTTCTCTTGCCCACATAAGAAAAATACCTCCACTCATACCCTGAGGTTCAGAAGCTACCCATCTATCTTGGAAATCTAGTTTTTTACAAACAATTTTGACAAAATTATTATTTTTTTTTTGGTTCCAGCAAGGAAGATAAAACTTGGGGGGTGGATTCTTGTGGTCTCCTTCAATTGGGAAACTGTAGAGGGTCCCCCAAACCTCTACAGTTCCATGCCAATATGTTCATTGGGAAAGGTGGGGCCATTTAGGCTGGCCTCTTCCGCCTCTTCCATTTTGTTTTTCATTCTTTTGTTACTAGCTGGCATTTGGTTGTGACTTTGGTTTTTCCTCAGATTCCTCATTTTCCTGAGAGTAGGCTCTTTTTCTGTGTTGTGTTTGGGACTGTTCTTCTGCCTTTTCTTTGTTTTTCAAGAGTCTTTCGTCTGCCACTATTGTTCTTTTCCATCATTTCTTCTTTGGAGTGTTGTTATCTTCTCTGTTCCCCCTTTGTTCATCACTAAAGTTCTCTTGCTTTTGCTCTGTAATTTCCTCCTCTATGATATGGTCTTCATGCATTGTTGTAATTCTCATAGAGGTTGTGGTCAAGGGAACTTCCACTAGCATAGTTTCCTCCTCTGGCCATGTTTGGTTTTCACTTCTTGGCTATTAGTGTTTTCTGCTTGTTTATGTGAATGAGTAGAGAATCTGAGTTCATCCCTTCCTGAGATAGGCTGTTGTCTTGGTTTCTTGCAGAGAGTTGAGAGTTCTTACTTCCTGGAGATGGTTGTGTGTTTTCTTTTCCAGAAGATTGGTAAGGAGCTTCTGCTGCCAATGGTGGGCAATCTCTTTGCTGACTGCTTGGTTGGTTTGATGAAGGGATGATTCCTCCATATTTACCTTCTGCAGCTCTGAGCCACTCTCCAAATTGCCCTTCCTTTGGATTTCCATTTGCTATGTCCTCAAGTCTTGCAGTATAGTTTTTATCCAAGTGTCCAAGCATTCCACAATAGTAGCACATACTAAGCAGGCGCTCATACTGAAAGCCCACTACTATTAGCTGGTTATTTAGCTTTAAATGGACACATCTCGGTAGTGGCTTTGACACATCAACAGTAACTAGGAGCCTGAGATAGCTACCTCTTGTACCACCTGGTTTAATCACTGTTACATTCTTGGTTTTTTTAAAAATGCAGCCAACTTTCATTCCAACTTCAGTGCTTAGCCAATTAAGGGGGAGGTTATTAGCTTGCACCTAAATGTTAAATCTCTGAACCCCGGGTGATTAACTGAAAGACCTTCTTCCCATTCACGCAGAATGAAGAATTGGTTTTCGAAAATCCAATTTACCCCATTTAGGACTTTTTTCTTATCTTCCGGGCTGCCAAATATAAATTAAAAGAAGTTTGTGTTTAGCTCTCGTACCTCTAGTTGGTTGCTGATTTGCCATATCGCGGTCACCGTTCTTCTGATTCCTATAAGAGAAGCTTTTCTTTTGCCGATAATTTTCCCGAATAGGCTTCTCGAGCACTCTTCTTCGCTGATTTGGACGTCCTCGTTTCCCAATTCAATAATATCTTTTTTGGAATTTGAAAGATCAATTTTCTTGATCCTAGCCACCAATGCGTCTGTTTCATTAGAGGGATTGTGGGATTCTGTTACCCTGGCTTCCATCTCGAAAGTTCTAAGGTGTAGTTTTCAAAGTGGGAGATTGAGTAGATTCTAGGCTTGTTTGGTTTGAGAAGTGGTTTGGAGAAGTAGAAATCTTAGCAGAGATTGAAAGAGAAGCTCTCATAAGAGAGGAATTGAAGCACTCTATTGATTAAGAAAATCGGAATTAGGGTTCCTCTCAATGAGAGAAATAGACCTCCCAGACGAGAGAATGATACACTCCTTGTGAATTTATTGTATATAATGATAAAATATAAAAATTTATTTTATATAATATAAAAAATGTTGTATCTTTGAGTTGGTGCTATGAAAATTTATTGTTTGGAAAAAAAGTATATAATGATAAATACAAATATATTAAATAATAATTTACAGCGCTATGTCTAATTTCCATCTAGGCGCTAGGCCCCAATCATTCACTTCGCGAGCGTCTAATAGTTGTTTAAAACATTAAGAACATCCACAATACTTTGGGTCTCTTTTTACATATGCGGCAAATAAATAGACTTAAGTCTATAATGACATGGGCAAACCCAAGCTAAAAAAATCCAAAATCTATCCAATGCAAAAAAAAAAAAAAAAGTACTAGGTCTAGAATACCTAACAACCAATAAAAATATAATAACAGTAAATGATTGCTATTGTAAGGTTCACACTTGGGTCCAAAATAGACCCAAGAGTGGACTTGGTCTCTTTTTTTATTGCCACATAAGCTAGACTAGGTCCGCTTTTAATTGCATTGTGAAACAATTTTTTATAGACTAGGTCTATTTCCTACATGGCATGAGATTTTTTTTAAAGAGACCCAAAGCATTGTGGGTGCTCTAATAAAACGTAACATTTCAAATGTAACTTAAAATAGTTATATATGATTTTGATCAACAATACGTTACGGTTCACCAAACAAACTAGTGGCTATGTTTGGTAAACCAAGCTGATAAGTTAGTTGATAGCATTTGAAAAATTCAATGGACTTATTTGAAAAGCTACCAAAAAAAGCTTATGAGATAAGCTCCGGCTTTTTAAAAATGTTCATCCACTAGATCAATCTTATTTCCATACATGAAACTTATAAGCTAACCAAACAAGTTATAAGCTAGTTTATAATGCTTACCAAACATACTGTTAATGTTCGGCCACCATGCACCACAAAATGTGAAATTTGTGCTGCCCAACCAATCTCTGCCACAAAAATCAGAAACTATTCTGCACGCGCGAGGGGCCTCTTCTTCCTACAATCAAGAAAAGAAAAAAAAAAAAAAAAAAGAAAAAACCAGGCCCATGTTCCTTGCAATCCACAACCCTCATGTCGCCGCACTTCCGAAGCCAGATTCACTGAGTCATGGTTGGGGGCTCTTTTTTCGGCCTCTTCCAAAGCGTGGCGGGTGATTGGTAGGGGTTGGCCTTCGCCGCTTCGCCATCTCCCCAGCCAAGTGTTTGTAGGCTTTTAGCCGAGTACAGAATAAATATCGACCTCGGATCATCTTCTCGGAGGAAGGTTGTTCGGAGCTTCATTTACGATGTAGTCGTCAATTCACAAAAACGAAAATAAGGTCCTAAACATGCTACTCGCTTGATTGGGGGTTGATTTGAAGTACATTAAGCTAAGCAATTAAAAGCAATTAAAGAAGATGAAATTTGGAAGAAAGGATCAAACTTTGATTGCACCGAGCCTCGTTACTAATTCATCTTTCTTTAAGCAAAGTCGAGACTTTTATACAAGATAAGCACGAAATTAACTCCTAACACACTTAAGCAAGTAATAAAAATAAAGTAAAATCCTAAAATCGAGCATCACACCAAATTATGGCCAAAATACCAACTTCACAAGCAAGAAGAAAAACAAACTCCAAGTAATAAGTCCTAATCAAGGAACTTACTCTCCTATCGCAAGCTCGGACGAAAATAATGCGAAAACTCAAATCTTGGACAAAAATAAAAGTCGCAAAAAAATCACCGAAAAATATGAGTCAAGGAGCTTCCAACACAAAGCTAGAAAGAAAAATAAATAGAGAGAGCTAATTTCCCAACTAAAAAGTTTGGAAATGAGGTGGTGTCAAAAAATACAAAGCAAGATGGCTACATATAGCTACACCAAACACGCACATTTAATGAATTTTTCAGCTCGTTGGGTCTCGAAACAAAGATCGCAACAAGTGTGCAAAGTGGTAGGACGGGCTGGCATGCGGCGCTCGCCGGGTCGCGACCTCAGGCTCGCTAGCGCGCTGCTGGACTCGCGCCGGCGCGGGATGAAACTCGTTGGCGACTTTGGCGCGGGTTTGCCACGCGCCAGGGTCGCGCGCTCACGACAGGGCGCTTGTTGGAGAGAGGTGCGCTGGGTCGCGTTCTCGCGATAGGGCGTTTGCTGGCGAGCGCGTGCGGGTTCGAACCACATCTACCGTGGTGGTCTGATAGTTTGAATCCAATCTTTTCCGTACTTTAGACTTAAGGATGCTCGTGGACATGGGCTCGCAGCGAGGCCGGGCAGCTGGCAGGGGTCGTTTTGGCCGCTCGCGATTTGGAGCTCGCAGCGAGTGCAGGGCATGGCTAGTGCGCGGGCTAGGACTCAGTTAGGGCCTGGGACGGCTCGGGTGGCTCGAAAATGGTTCGGTTGGATCTCAGGACGGCTCGGTTGGCTCAGACGGATCGGTCGGCTCGGACGACTCATTTTCCCAAGCTCGGTAAAATGGACCTAATGAACACCAAAAGAGACGAGAAAATACGTCGAAACACAAAAATACAAGACGAGAACAAAAATACCCAAGACACGATAAAATTGACCGGTCAACACTAAAACGAACCTAAAAATACACGACTAAGGCACAAAATATACACGAAAAAATGCCACAAAATCACAACAAACACCAATGTAGAGTCGCTGGTCGTCAGCATCTATCTTCTAAACCCTGGAGTCCGTCGGCGCGTCTAGGCTTTTGTTCCGCAGGTGTAGAATCCAAGGGTACGCTCGGTTGTGCATTAGGACCATCTATGGAGCCCTTCGGCAGGTTTTTTGGTGTCTTTGTGGTGGCTCGACCCCTCTCCCGACGTGGTAGATTGTTTAGAGTCCAGATCTGAATCGGTAACCGACTCTTCATCAGATCCATCATAGGGCGTGAGTGGCCGCAATTTTCAAATTTGAGGTTTTGATTTGCTGCTTTGTTGGATATCTGTGCTATTGGAAGTGGCTCATGTTCCGACTTGGGTGGTCGTGCGTTGGGTCTGTCTGGTGTAGGGAAAGTTTTAGTTTATTGTACATTATGTGTGCATTTTTTTTTTCTTTCCATTTTGTTAGTCCAACTTCGTCTGGCTTTAGTCTCCTTTCTGGAGTTTCGTTTTATATTTGCGATTGACACTTCGTTGGAGTTGTACCCATTGATTTCATCTGGACTTCAAGGAGGTAAGTCCAGGTTATCTGATTATTTGAGGTCAGTTGAGGTCAGTTGACACCCCTCTGTACTCGTTTTGGATTTTAGTTATTAAAGTGACTCCTTTGAAAAGAAATAAAAAAAAAACTAGTTTTTATCTTTGTCACTATAAATATATAAAAACTACTGTCGTTTTCATTTTATTTATTTTTAAATAAGATTTAGCAATATCCAAAATGTGGTGATCCATGGTATTTGATAAATTAATGCGATGCCAGAAAGTCTTGATTGAATGATGAATGATGAGAAGCAGCCAACAAGTACAAGTGGAGGATCAACTAATCTTCCAATCACTCACCTCCAATATCTGTCCCAAGATTTTATGTTCTTTTTACTAAACAAAAGCAAAGCCCAATTCAATTGATTGGAATCTAACAACTCCCTCTAGCAAAAAATATAAGCTATGCCATGGATTTTTCTCCACTTTCTTCAACTCAAAAAAATAAATTATACAAGCATAGATAATGAAAAAGTAAATAAAAATGGAACCCTAGAATTCAGTGGCAACTTAACTAAAAAGATGTTTGTTATTATCAATTAGGTTCCACCATGCTAGTTGTAATTGTTATTTTAGCTTCTTTCCTACAAATTTCAAACCGACAAAGGTTTCAGGCTTGCATATTTTAGTGAGTTTTGTCATCTATACTTATATAATAAGAATTAACATTTATTCAAAATAGTAGGTCAAATTATGGTCAATGTCGGATTTGCATTAAATATTTTTTAAAACTGGTAAGTTTTTGTCCTTTTCACACTTCTCATTAATTATGTCTTTTTTCACACTTCTCATTAATTATGTCATTTTCACACTTTTCATTAATTATGTCTTTTTCACACTTCTCATTAATTATGTCATTTTCACACATCTAATTAATTTATTAATTACGACATAATTATCATAAACCATTCCATCTGAGCTTTTATCCTTAAAATGTATCTGTTATGACCTTATCCCATTGATATTTCTATGAGGCGTCCTTATCGCGTTCTATTTTTTGGTAACCACTCTATATCAATAACCGGATATTTGGTTAATGATAACACACGTCTTTATTTCAAGGAGCGGATATTCTTTGACCTTTAATTAATCTGAACTGATTGTCTTGACTTTTCAATTTTTAAAAACTCTTTTTTTAAATATTTCGGCTTAAGATTTGGATTTCATTATACAAGTCATCGGATTGTTTGAATGAAAATGAATGAAAAGAACACCAAAAACAGGTAGCCTTATTCATATAACAAATCCTAAAATATTAGTTTGTTCACCAAAAAGAGACAAATCCTAGAAATCCTAAAATATTAGTTTGTTCACCAATCCTAAAATATTAGTTTGTTCACCAAAAATATTAGTTTGATTTTTAGGAAATTGTCTCTTTTGAAAATATTAGTTTGTGATAATGAGAAGTTACCAAATAATCAAACTCATAATGTTGTATACAAAGAGGTTTTTAATAATATATGATTGTTACCGAACTTTTTATGATTCAACAATGTTCCTATCTATTTTAATGATTTCAATTTCGATCCTAATGCACGTGAGGTTATATTATTCTTCCAAATTTTACATCCCGTGCATCGCATGGGTTACGTACTAGTTGGTATTATATAAATAATCCTCTATAAATTGGGTAGACACCAATTTTAAGGAACACAAGAATCACGACTCTTGCTTAGGAGGCTGTTTTAGCTGCTCGGTCGACTGAGCGGGCTAGACAATGCCTAGATGGGCTAGATAGTTGAAAATGTCACACTTAGGCTAATTAGGTGTTCTTGCCGGAGCCATTTTTATTTTACCTTTTTAAATATAATAAAATATATTTTATTTTTATACATAAATATATACATTATTATATTATAAAATTATAATTACACTAAAATTAATACAAGAGTTACTTATATATATATTATATTTTAGGTAATTTTTGCATTTGACTATATTAATTTATTCAATATTAAGTATTAACAATGTAAATGGAATATTATCTATGGAAATATAAATATTTTTTTTATTTAATATTTTACGACATTGTCTAGACCCCGAATAAGAGCATCTCTAACAACCAAACTCTATAAACGTCTTTTTACACCATTGTAGTTTACAACATTGGTTGACAACCTAATTAAAAGTATCATTAACACAAATATCAACCATACATTTATTTGCATCTCAACCACCCACATCATGCCACATCATGCTGTCATTGAATGTTGTACAAATAGCTTTTTCCAATCTACAAATAGCTTTTTCCAATCTCCAATAACAATAAACCTCATAAACTTCCTTTTTATGGGTCCCACATGTTTCCACTTAATTTTTATTAATATTTTAAAACTATAACATTAACTTATTTTTATTTAATCTAAATGTTATATATATATCATAAATACATATAAAAATAATAATATAATTATACTACATTATTTATAATTATAGAATGTTAGAAGATTACATGTTTTTTGGTTTTCGTTAAAACAAAATTTATAAAATTTTAATTTTCGGTCATTAATAAAAATTGAACTTCAATTTAATTTTTGTAAAATTATTTATGTCATAGAAATATGGAAGGATGTTTTACAGAAACCAAAATAATTTATATCCACTACATTGTAAATAATTTGTGTCACATAGAAAAAGTAGGAAGGTGTAGCCATCCTCTCTTTAACTCAACTTGTAGCGCATGCCTACAATTCTCAATTAGAAATTCAATGGACATACCTCACGCTCCCAGCACTTCTTTCTCTTTCTTTTTATTCCTTTTTTAATTTTTGGACATTTAAGAGGTTTGGATTCTCAAACCTGTTTTGCATTCACAAACCTTAAACCTGTGCCAAATAATAGAAAACCTACAGGTTTAAAATTTCAAACCTGTTCCAAAACCTCCTATAGGAGATGCTTTAAGGATCTCCACCAAAGGGATGACTTCATTAAACTCAACTGTTAACCAAATTCGTGGAGTATATGTGGTCTTACTTAGATAAGGCAATATGCTAGATGGCAAAACAAATGGCACAACCCATTATAACCGAGAAAATTCCAACATACAAACTTGATTCGGTAGAATTTGAAGAACTTAATTTGGGAAGCCATCGCCTACTTTTCAAGGAATAAATATTATTTCGATTAAGATAAGTTTATGTCGGATTCGAGGGCGAATCCTTTTCGAGAAGGGGAGAATGATGGAGATCAGGATAAACAAGATCTCTGGTGTCTTTAATTTAATTATTTATTCAATTTATTTATTATTAGTATTTTAATCCTAGATTTGTAAGTAAAGTTATTTAATTATTCTAGTCTTTCCATTTGGTAGGAACAATATTTAATTATCTTTTACTTGTTAGGAAAGTTAGGATTCCTCGGTTCTATTTAAGAGAACCTTTTCTCTTTGTGTTTAATCGATTAAATGTTTAAGATAAAAAAAATATATTCTTGAGAGTTTTATCTCTTGTATTTTTAATCGTACGCTTTCGCTATGTCACTTCATCTAATTCTCTGCCTTCGGTATTTCGTTGATTTTGAAATACTAATTGGCGTGGTTCAACCACGAATACGGGTCCATCCCGTTAAGCGTTGGCAGAATCAATTTTTGTCTCGCTCTTGCGCCTTTTTCGGTGATTTGAGCCCCGTAAGCGATTATCATCGAGAATGAGAAAATAGATTCTAGGCTATGCTTTCCTCGGGATTATTCTAACAAAGATTAATTATTCATTCAAACCTTATTTAATTCTACCATTCGTAGGGATAATCACTAAAGTAATTTACACCTTTCTCTCGAACAAGTTAAATCGTAGATATTAACTGTTATCTATCTCCTCTCGGTCTCAAGATGAACAATCAACTCCCATAAGCTCCTAAGATTCTAGTTCCCTCGCAAGATTCTATCAACCTCTCGGTCTGTTTAGTCTCTTACGTTATGAATTTCCCAATTCTAGCAATCAACTATCTCCTCTCGGTCTCAAGTCAATCACAAATATGCATAAATACGGGCCCTTATATTCACACAATAAACAAAAGCACAAGAAATTGATAAACGAATGATAAACCGGAATGAATAAACAAAATCACTTCATAAAATAATCCGAGTACTCGCAAATCCTAGAATCCCTAAAAGGTTTAGCTACTAAACATATTCTCAAAACTCAAAATAAATATATTCATGAGTTCAATGAAGAAGAAAAAGAGAAAAGGAAGAAGAACTATTGTCGCCGTTAGTTCCCGAATCTTCAATCTTGACTTCCTCGAATCCCTCGTGTGTTTCGTGCTTTCTCTAGGCCTTCAATGGTGTCCAAAAGTCCTAAAAACGAGTTCCTAAGGCCTCTTTTATACTGTAGGGTCATTCAGGGTCGAAAAAGGGAAGAAAACGCGTAAGAATCCTATTCCCCGCAGGTCTGGTCTGCGCGTCACACGAGTCGTGTGACATGCCACACGAGTCGTGTGACTTTTCTCAACGTTACAGCGAACTTCCAGACTCACACGACCACCCACACGACCGGGTCACACGAGTCGTGTGAAGCCACACGACTCGTGTCTCAACCCACACGACTCGTGTGGAAATGCCGTAGCTGCATCTCTTATTTCTTCAACCCACACGACCCGTGTCACTACCCACACGAGTCGTGTGACCTCTTCTGCACCCGTTTTCGTCGTTTTTCGTCCCGATTCCATTTCCAACGCAATTCCGGGCATATTTCCTGCAAAAACAACGACAAAAACACCTCTATCATAGTTTAATAAATAAAACGAAATGGTGCACAATCACACGATAATCATGGCCAAATATCACTATATATCACTCATAATGCATGAAAATATGATGAATGTTAACTCCCCCAAACTGAAACCCTTGTTCGTCCCCGAACAAGAATAAGAAAATCAGAACTCAAGCATAATGAGTGATATCAAACTAGAACAGCTTCAAGTTATTCAATGCTACCAAGAAAAATTCAAAAGATCATAATTATCATGCTTTGACTATTAACTTGTATCCACCTTGAATCAACGAACTCTCAAATAGGAACCTCACTCACATGTCATCAATATGCAAAAGAGAAGGACACGCTCAAGTCACATTGAACACCCAGTTAAATATATGTTTGCCAATCATCTAAAACTTTACTTCAAACACAACCAATAATCATGAGCTTTAAATCAAAAGGTCTTTCCCGGTTGTAATGTAGGCTATTTGGTCAATGGTAAGATATATATGGGTGAAGTGGCTCAAATAAACAATCATACCATTCGAGTAAATAGACTACTCGACATATCCCACTCTTCCTCTCTAATCAACATGAAGTTTCTCAATCCCAAACCAACATACTCCATACACAACTCATAAATGCTCAAATCAAATTACAAAGGAAGTACTTGACCATTTTTTTTTCTTTTTCTTCTTTTTTTTTTGTTTTTTTTTTAGAGAGTTCCATTTTTTCCAAACAAAATCAAACTGCATGGACAACATTTTCTAGGTATAAACATTGGAGGTCATCCAAGTGTCCTAGAGTGGTTTCCCATTACTCATTACACGTCAAAATAAATCAACTAGTAAGAGGAGTAGAATCCCAACAGTTCGACTTGCAAGCTCTCTTTATTATCACTTTTTTCTTTTTTCATCATTTTTTTTCCGGTCAAACACAGTAAATGCAATTCAATCATACCTCATTCCACACCCAATCATCCAATAAATAACTCCATTATCCCCATACATCCCAAATATCAGTCAACTCTCAAAATAAGTAAGATAAACCGGTTGACAAGAAAAAAAGCTCAAGGCTCAAACGGGCTACTAGTGGAAAATATTTTTAAGGACAAAGAATAAGGCCAAACGAGCTAAATTCAAGAACCGCCTAAATCATTTTCAAAGCTCATAATCACCAATGCATTTTTTTTTCGAGTGTAGAATCAAGGCAAATTCTAATAACTTAGGTATTCAATTGACACACACAGACAAGGAATAAAGGCTCAAATCTCACTAGGCTCAAAATATCGCTAATTCAAGGCTTCACAAACCTTTTCATCTAGGCATGACTTTTACAATCCCAATCACAATTTCTTAGTCACATCAAATTACCATTCACCATTCAAGTTATACATATCATCATCAAATCGAAAGCCCAAAATACACACGAAACCAACTCAAAATAAATCCTACTCCTAAAAAGCAAGAAAACGTGCTCTAACTCAATAAAAACATAAAAATAAAAATAGACTAATGCAACCTATATGAAATGCAAGATAGATGGGATAAGAACCTAAGACATGCCGCACCCCTCCCCCAAACTTATTCTGTCGAGACAGAACAAATTTGAAGAAAAGTGGTATATCTTAGGGGACTAACTTCCTGAAAATCACGGCGGAGGAGGGGGAAAATTCCCCTCATGTCTCTGCATCCAATCGAACAGCTGCTGGAAACCGCTGTTCATCCTCTCCTCTAGCCGGGTCGCAGACGCACGGTTCTCATCCCGCATGCCCCGCACGTCTGTTCTAAGCTCTCGCATCTCGCGCTCGAGCATCTCCATCCTCTCGTCCATGCTCGGCTCTCGACGCCGACGCCTCTGCCTCTGCTGCTGCTGCTGCTCAGCTGCCCGTGAGGACTCCGGTCTGTCCTCTCCTACCGGCTGCTCGGGCACGTCGCCGTCACCCTCGTACATCACAAGGGTCCCCTCGTCTTCGCCCTCAAAGGCGGCCATCTCATCCTCCTCCTCAGTCTGGGCTGCTCGGTCATAGATAGTCGGTCGCGGGGCGAGCTTCCGGAAGGACCCCACAGGTCGCCTCTCTGCCACAACCCGCCGATGCTCGGCGGTGTCCATCTGCCAATTCTCAGGGCGGTGGACTCCAGTCAACTGTGGGTAAGGTAACGGGAAATTGTCGCCCTCCTTCTGTAAGAGGAACATGTTGTCGCCCTACCAAACGACCGATCCCTGGCTTCTTCCCCGTCATCAAACACCAAAGTATAAATACTTCGGCCTTCGTGATATTGCCGCTCTCCCGACGTGCGAACACCGTACTCGCCAATACCCGGTGCATGTAGCGGAGCACCGGGTTGCGTATGTCTGCGGCCTTCACCGCTCCACGTGCGAAATCGAGAGAGCCCAGTCCGGAAGTCAGAGTGATGGACCGCCAAAAATCAGTCACGTCGTAGTGCTCGGAATCCACGTACGAAATCCCTCCACTAAAGCATCTCGCGAGATCCTCCTCGTCGATGCTCCAATGCCGGTTGTCCAACTGAAAGGTGAGGTTGTCGAACTGAACCAACATGGGCTTCTTCGTCTTGTTCAAGGTGCTGAAAAATTCGAGCACCATTCTCTTGTACGTCGCCGGACGAGTCTCGAATGCCCTCGCTAGCCCGAGTCGGTCCATAAGAGGCACCACCGCCTCACGTATCCCGAGCACTCGCTCGGTGGCTGCAGTACAACTCCCAACTCGCTCCCGGGAGTTGCTTCAACCTCGACATTCTCGCGCGGTGGTGGATTCGATGGGCGGTTCGCACGAGGTGTCGCACCCGAACCACCACTTCCACGGCCAACTCCACTGCGACTACGGGTGTTCATTCTCGCACCTACATTTGCAAAATTCAATATATCAACTTCAATATCATCAATAATCAACACAATCACCGTTCATCAAAATACTTCATCAACTCAATAATATCCCACAATGAAAAATTCCAACTCACACAAGTTCCAAAAAGAGAGCTACTATCATCAACTACAACAAGTCCAACTCCAATTATCAAAACATAACTTGAGTCCTCTAACTCCAAAAATCATCAAACCACAAGAGAATATCAACACTAATTCACAATCACAGAGTACCTCCACATATCATATCAACCCAAGTATCCTTTCAAATATCATATCATATCAACATTCAACAATAGTCACAAGTCTCCAAAATCAAAACATAACTCAATTTCTTCAACTCCAAAATCACCAACAATTCATGTTAACTCTTCACACCACAAACACTAGCAAAAATAACTCATGAGCAACTCACTAACCTATTCATCACCTTAATATCTCATCACAACATCACAAAAATTCACAAATACTCATTAGGGCTAAGAACATAATCAATTTAAGCTCAACAATAAATCACCTCATTCCCAATATCACACTCTTCATCATACCAACAATTAGAACATCAATTCATATGAAAAAGAGAGCAAAATCGCCACATAACATTCGCATACAAGGTGTTCAATGAAATTCCCCAACTAGTTCTAACTCCTAACATCACAATAATGCTCAAAACTTACCATCCATACCTCAATTCGACCCTCAATTCACGAAACCACAAGATAAGAGAGGAAATTACGTACCTTGTTCGACGATTTCACGAAAGACCCAAATTAGGCAAACCCTAGCTCAAGAACACACAAATTCGCAACTGTGAAGTGCCGAAATCCGTTAAATAAGAGGTTAGGTGATGTGGATATGTGATTCTCGTGATGAAATCAAGCAAAGAACGCAAGAAAAAATTGAAAAAAAAGAGATACGAGAGAGAGACGATCGAGAGACGAGAGGTAGCGAGCGAGTCGTGTGAAGAGAAAGTGAAAGAAAGAAGGATTAAAAACGTACCTGGCACGTCACACGACTCGTGTCCACTGGCCACACGAGTCGTGTGGTCGTTGCAGAAGTCGTCTAAATTTTCGCCCAGACTCACACGAGTCGTGTCCAACATCCACAAGGGTCGTGTCTGGACACACGAGTCGTGTCTTTCATGCACACGGGTCGTGTCAAAAAGCCGAACCTGCAACAAAAAATTCCAGTTTTTCTCCAGACCCACACGAGTCGTGCCCAACTTTCACACGGCTCGTGTTGTGTCACACGACTCGTGTTGAGGTCCACACGAGTCGTGTCAAAAAGCCGAGAGCAACATGAAAAATCTCCCCATTTTTCCCAGGCCCACACGAGTCGTGTGATATGCCACACGGGTCGTGTGGACCTGGAACTTTTTTTTTTTTTTTTTTTCTTTTTTTTTTTTTTTTTTTTATGAATAAAAAAAACGAAAATAATCCTTGTCTAAAAGAAAAATTATACACTAAACATTGGGTTGCCTCCCAAAAAGCGCTTAATTTAACGTCTTTAGCTAGACGACGTACCTGCTTAGCGTTATTCGTTCAAATAGACGATAAAGATCGTCTTGACTTGTTCCGGGCTGAAATATGGCTTGATCCTCTGTGCATTCACCACGAATGTGGTGCCGTCACTTACAGCTAATTCCACCGCTCCATTGCTCATCATCTTTGTGATCACGAACGGACCCGACCACCTCGACTTGAACTTACCGGGAAAGAGCTTGAGTCGTGAATTGAAGAGTAGAACCCGATCACCTTCAGTAAATTCTCGCTTCCGAATCAGCTTGTCATGATATCTCTTCGTCTTCTCCTTATAGATGCGAGAACTCTCATAAGCCTCTGTTCGAAACTCGTCCAATTCATTGAGCTGCAACCTCCTTTCGACCCCGGCCTTTTCAAAGTCAAGATTGATCTTCCTCATAGCCCAATACGCCTTATGCTCCAACTCAACGGGTAAATGACACGATTTTCCAAATACCAATTGATATGGAGACATACCTAAGGGAGTCTTGTACGCCGTTCGATACGTCCATAACGCCTCATGGAGGTGATTCGCCCAATCCTTACGACTCCCAATGACTTTCTCGAGCACTTGCTTGATCTCACGATTAGCCAACTCAGCTTGCCCATTGGCTTGTGGATGATATGCCGTCGTCACCTTATGCTTCACTCCATACTTGGCAAGGAGACTTCCTAGCCACTTATTACAAAAGTGTGACCCACCATCACTAATCAATGCTCTCGGAGTCCCAAAACGTGTAAGGATATTCACTCTAAAAAATTTCAGCACCTCCTTAACGTCATTTGTCTTGGTTGGCACCGCCTCTACCCATCTCGAAACATAGTCCACCGCCAAAAGAATGTACTTGAACCCATAAGAAATGGGAAAAGGCCCCATAAAATCGATCCCCCATACGTCAAAAAGTTCCACCTCAATGATGTTGGTGAGGGGCATCTCATCTCGCCTAAAAATTCCTCCCGTCATGATAACACAAATCGGTGACAATCCTTATAAATAGTCGGCCAATAAAAGCCACTCTGTAACACCTTGATGGCGGTTCGGTTTCCCGCGAAGTGACCTCCACCCGGTGATGAATGGCATTGCCTCATGATTTTTCCCCATTCCTTGTCAGGAACACACCTTCTAATAACCATGTCCGCACACCTCCGGAATAAATAAGGCTTGTCCCAATAATAGAACTTCACGTCATGAAAGAACTTCTTCCTCGCATAATAGGATAAATCCGGAGGTGGTACACCCGACACCAAATAATTCACAAAGTCGGCGTACCAAGGTAGGTGGGCTCGAATATGCATCATGTGCTCATCTGGAAAATCTTCATTAATGGGGACCAAACGATCATCCCCTTCAACCGGACCCTCCAACCGAGATAAATGATCCGCCACCACGTTCTCGCATCCCTTTCGGTCCCGGATTTCTAGATCAAACTCTTGAAGTAAGAGCACCCATCGAATCAATCTTGGCTTGGCATCCTTCTTCGCCATGAGGTGTCGAATCGCCGCATGATCAGTGAACACGATTGTCTTCGTCCCAACAAGGTAGGGCCGAAACTTGTCAAACGCATACACCACTGCTAGCATCTCTTTCTCTGTGGTCGTGTAATTCACTTGAGCTGGATCCAACGTCTTGCTGGCATAGTAAATCACTCGAAAGAGCTTATCTCGCTTTTGGCCCAAAGCGACCCCCACGGCTACATCACTTGCATCACACATCAACTCGAACGGTTGCTCCCAATCCGGCACAATCAAAATAGGAGCACTAACAAGGGCTTTCTTCAAAGTCTCAAAAGCCTGCAAACACTTCTCACTAAAATCAAATGCAACATCTTTTTCTAATAAGACACTAAGAGGTTTAGCAATTTTAGCAAAATCACGAATGAACCTCCTATAAAATCCCGCATGGCCTAAGAAACTTCTTACCGACTTCACATTAGTAGGAGGTGGAAGTTTTTCAATGACAACAATTTTTGCTCGATCTACCTCAAGTCCGGCGGAAGACACCCGATGTCCAAGAACTATACCTTCCTTCACCATAAAGTGACATTTCTCCCAATTTAAAACAAGGTTAGTTTCTTCACATCGCTGCAAAACTCGAGATAAATTAGCCAAGCAATTATCAAATGAAGTACCAAACACCGAAAAATCATCCATGAATACCTCCATAATATTCTCAATCAAATCATGAAAAATAGCCATCATACATCTTTGAAAAGTAGCAGGAGCATTACATAAACTAAAAGGCATTCTACGATAAGCAAAAATACCATAAGGACATGTAAAAGCCGTCTTCTCTTGGTCTTCCGGAGCTATCAAAATTTGATTGTATCCGGAATAACCATCAAGAAAACAATAGAAATCATACCCCGCTAACCTATCAAGCATTTGATCCACAAAAGGCAAAGGAAAGTGATCCTTACGAGTAGCGGCATTTAATTTACGATAATCAATACAAACACGCCAACCCGTCAAAAGCCTAGTAGCTATAACACCATCATGCTCATCTTTCACAATAGTCATCCCCCCTTTCTTAGCCACAACTTGTGTAGGACTAACCCATTCACTATCAGAAATAGCAAAAATCATCCCAGCATCTAACAATTTAAGGACCTCTTTTCTTGCTACTTCTTGCATAATTGGATTTAGCCTACGTTGATTTTGAACACATGGCTTATAATTATCCTCAAGCAAAATTCTATGCATGCAAATAGAGGGACTAATACCTTTTAAATCACTAATCGACCATCCAATCGCCGACTTATGCCCTCTCAAGACTCTCAATAATCTCTAAAGTTCCGAATTAGAAAGGTAAGAAGAAACGATTACCGGATATGTGTCATTCTCTCCAAGATATGCATACTTCAAGTGCTCCGGTAAAGGCTTCAACTCTAACTTCGGGACTCCATCTCTCTTCTCTCCTTGGCTTGTAGTTCCTCCCGATTCATCACGTCTCAACTCCAAAAATGCAGCTTGTCTCTTCGGGATTTCCCTACAACAATCCAACACATTAACACATTTAAATAATTTTTCTTGAAAAGGATCAAACGAAGAAGAAGAAAATAATGATTTTCGAACACATAGATCAAAAGGGTCTCTGGACGAGGAAGTAATCATGTCCTTGTCGAAGGAAGCCTCGACAACTTCAATCACTTTACATTCCTCGATCTCACCATTCTCATCACTACTCTTCATCGCCTGATATATGGAAAATGTGATGCTCTCGTCGTCAACTCGGAGAGTAAGCTCGCCATTCTTCACATCAATCAATGCTCCCCCGGTCGCAAGAAACAGACGACCCAAAATTAGCGGAACCTCCTTATCCTCCTCCATGTCAAGGACCACAAAATCAGCCGGGAAGATAAACCCCTCGACTTTCACCAGTACGTCTTCCACAATCCCCTTTGGATAAGACAAGGATCTATCCGCCATTTGCAATGCAATCGTCGTGGGCCTAATCATCCCAATCTCCAACCTCTTAAAAATGGATAATGGCATAAGATTAATACTCGCCCCCAAGTCACACAACACCTTCCCAAATCGCTTTCCTCCTATGATGCATGCTACTGTGAAGCTCCCGGGATCCTTGCGTTTGAAAGGCATCTTCTTTTGGATCATAGCACTACACTCCTCCGTCAAATTAACCTTCTCATACGCCTTGAGCTTCTTCTTCCTAGATACCATGTCCTTCAAGAACTTGGCGTATTTGGGCATCTCTTGCAATGCATCAACAAGTGGAATATTTATTTGAACTTTAGTGAATATCTCACGAAATTTGACATATTGTTCGTCAATTTTTTTATTTGCAAAACGTTGAGGAAAAGGTAAAGGAATATTAGGAGTAGAAGTGTTAGAAGTAGATATTGGCTTCTCAGCTCCTGTAATTGACGATTTTGGGGGCTCCACTACTACTTCCTCAACTTCTTCCTCTTCCTTGCTTTCCTCATGCACGACTCTTTTCGGCTCATCAGACGGCATCCTCGGGCCCTCATACTCCACGCCACTCCTCAGACGAATGGCTTTGCATTGCTCCTTCGGATTCACCTCTGTGTTACTCGGAAATTGTCCCTTCTGATGTTGACTCCCAACTACCGTGGCCAATTGCCCAATTTGCTGCTCCACCGACTTCAATTGATTCTCCATTGACGCCATTCGTGCGTCATTCGCACCCAGTATTTGCTTTGTCTGATCCATAAATGATTGCGTGCTAGTCATGAATGATTGCATGCTAGCCATGAATGAGGCGAGAGTGTCTTCGATTGCTGGCTTCTTTGGCTCGTTGATGACCCCATTGGTCACCGAAAATCCTGGGGGTGGCTGTAGAGCATTATTCGGATTTGCATATGAGAGATTGGGGTGATTCCGGTTGCCTTGGTAATAAGTGTTACCCGCTTGAGGCCCTCGAAAATTCCCAAAATTCTGATTATTCACATAATTCACGTCCTCGACCGGTTCTCCAACTCCTACGCTCTCAGTCTTTACTCCTTGCAAGTTATTCATCAACAATGCCACCACATTAGCCGCAATAGATGACGCTGAGTCCGTCTCATTAGTCGCCGCGACTCTCCTAAGCATAGTTCTCTCAACCGGCCATTGATAGCTATTCGAAGCCATCTCCTCAAGAATCCGCTTTGCGTCATTTGGTCGCCTTCCCAAAAGAGCACCTCCAGCTGAGGCATCCACCATGGCCTTCATCGGGCCACTCAACCCATTGTAGAAGTAGCAAATCTGGTGCTCCTCCGAAAAACCATGCTGTGGGCACGTTCGAAGGAGTTGTGTGTAGCGCTCCCAAGCCTCATAAAGGCTCGTTATCTTGTTGCTTGAATTGAGTGATCTCCGTCTGAAGTCTCAACATCTTACTCGGTGGGAAGAACTTCAAGAGAAATTTCTGACGCATTTCCTCCCACGATGACACTGTCCCGGTTTCAAGAGAATTGTACCAAACCTTCGCCTTATCTCTAAGAGAGAAAGAGAAAAGGCAGAGGCGAATAGCATCCTCCGGGACTCCATTGTACTTCACAGTACTGCATATCTCCAGAAATTGCGCCAGGTGCGCATTCGGGTCCTCGTTAGCACCTCCCCCAAACTGCTCTTGCTGAACCATACGAATCAAGGATGGGCTCAACTCAAAAGTGTTAGCTGCAATTCTCGGCCCGTGACCTCCTCCATATACTTGGTCAGCTTGAGGTTGGAAGATGCTCCGGACCGGTGGTCCTGTCTCCTGATGAGCCTGCTGCTCGGCTAGCTGGCGTTGTAGCTCTGCCAGTTGCTCTTGGAGCTGTCTGTACCTCTCTTCACCTTGTTCCTCCATTGCACCTCTCAGTCGTTGTTGTAGTCTCCGATTTGCGTTGTTCCTTCGGCAACTAGCTTCAATCTCGGGGTTAAATTTTGCGGGTGAACTCCCACTAGACCTCGTGATCATGCAAGTACCAGTTAAAACACACAAACCAAAAAGGATGCAATTTGGAACCAACGTATAAAACGAAAAAAAAAATGACTAAAGTAATATCTACCCGTCTTCTTCTAATATTAATTAATTCAACAAACAATCCCCGGCAACGGCGCCAAAAAACTTGTTCGCAAAATATTTTCACTATCCGCAAGTGTACGGTATAGCTGTAGTGAGTGGCGAGCAAGGTCGTATTCCACAGAGATTGTTGTCAAAATTAACTAAGTATCAAAATGTAAACGATTAAATATTATTTAGTCTAATGCAAAATTGAATGGTGATTTTATTCTAAACTAATGAATGATTGCAATATAAATTCTAACGCTAATGAAGGCTTCTTCTAAGATAAATCAAGAATGAGAAAATAGATTCTAGGCTATGCTTTCCTCGGGATTATTCTAACAAAGATTAATTATTCATTCAAACCTTATTTAATTCTACCATTCGTAGGGATAATCACTAAAGTAATTTACACCTTTCTCTCGAACAAGTTAAATCGTAGATATTAACTGTTATCTATCTCCTCTCGGTCTCAAGATGAACAATCAACTCCCATAAGCTCCTAAGATTCTAGTTCCCTCGCAAGATTCTATCAACCTCTCGGTCTGTTTAGTCTCTTACTTTATGAATTTCCCAATTCTAGCAATCAACTATCTCCTCTCGGTCTCAAGTCAATCACAAATATGCATAAATACGGGCCCTTATATTCACACAATAAACAAAAGCACAAGAAATTGATAAACGAATGATAAACCGGAATGAATAAACAAAATCACTTTATAAAATAATCCGAGTACTCGCAAATCCTAGAATCCCTAAAAGGTTTAGCTACTAAACATATTCTCAAAACTGAAAATAAATATATTCATGAGTTCAATGAAGAAGAAAAAGAGAAAAGAAAGAAGAACTATTGTCGCCGTTAGTTCCCGAATCTTCACGAATCCCTCGTGTGTTTCGTGCTTTCTCTAGGCCTTCAATGGTGTCCAAAAGTCCTAAAAACGAGTTCCTAAGGCCTCTTTTATACTGTAGGGTCATTCAGGGTCGAAAAAGGAAAGAAAACGCGTAAGAATCCTATTCCCCGCAGGTCTGGTCTGCGCGTCACACGAGTCGTGTGACATGCCACACGAGTCGTGTGACTTTTCTCAACGTTACAGCGAACTTCCAGACTCACACGACCACCCACACGACCGGGTCACACGAGTCGTGTGAAGCCACACGACTCGTGTCTCAACCCACACGACTCGTGTGGAAATGCCGTAGCTGCGTCTCTTATTTCTTCAACCCACACGACCCATGTCACTACCCACACGAGTCGTGTGACCTCTTCTGCACCCGTTTTCGCCGTTTTTCGTCCCGATTCCATTTCCAACGCATTTCCGGGCATATTTCCTGCAAAAACAACGACAAAAACGTCTCTATCATAGTTTAATAAATAAAACGAAATGGTGCACAATCACACGATAATCATGGCCAAATATCACTATATATCACTCATAATGCATGAAAATATGATGAATGTCAGCACCCTCGAACTCGAGCTTCTCTAAATAAATGATCGGGACCTTGAAATAATAAATCGACGCCATAACGGCTTCTCCTCTTCTCGTGCTTTCTCGAAAGCACTTTTTGTTAATGCTCGACTCACTTATCGAGGCCCGACGGAACACCCGAAGTCTCCTCTTCACGCTTATTTTGCTACTATTCCCACGGGAATTCAAGTTTCTCTAATTAAATGCTTGGAAATTCAAAATACTCGATAAATTGCCCGTTTGACATCGTGCCTGAATTATCTACACGCCCCAACTCGATTCTAGGTAAACCGAAGTCACACGTGACCTTGCGGGACACACGTAAACGGCTTTTTCATTTATTTTACTAATATGCACCCTCGAACTCGAGCTTCTCTAAATAAATGATCGGGACCTCGAAATAATAAATCGACGCCATAAACGGCTTCTCCTCTTCTCGTGCTTTGTCGAAAGCACTTTTTGTTAATGCTCGACTCGCTTATCGAGGCCCGACGGAACACCCAAAGTCTCCTCTTCTCGCTTATTTTGCTACTATTCCCACGGGAATTCAAGTTTCTCTAATTAAATGCGCGGAACTCCGAAATACTCGATAAATGCCCCGCATGACATCGTGCCTGAATTATCTACACGCCCCAACTCGATTCTAGGTAAACCGAAGTCACACGTGACCTTGCGGGATCCACGTAAACGGCTTTTTCATTTATTTTACTAATAGGCACCCTCAAACTCGAGCTTCTCTAAATAAATGATCGGGACCTCAAAATAATAAAATGATGCCATAAACGGCTTCTCCTCTTCTCCTGCTTTCTAAAAAGCACTTTTTGTTAATGCTAGACTCCCTTATCGTGACTCGACGGAACACCCGAAGTCTCTTCTTCTCGCCTATTTTGCTACTATTCTCACGGGAATTCAAGTTTCTCTAATTAAATGCTCAGAATTACAAAATACTCGATAAATGCCCCGCATGACATCATGCCTGAATTATCTACACGCCCCAACTCGATTCTCGGTAACCCGAAGTCAAAGTCGACCTTGCAGGACCCACGTAAACGGCTTTTTTCATTTATTTTACTAATATGCACCCTCAAACTCGAGCTTCTCTAAATAAATGATCGGGCACTCGAAATAATAAATCGACGCCATAAACGGCTTCTCCTCTTCTCGTACTTTCTCGAAAGCACTTTTCGTTAATGCTCAACTCGCTTATCGAGGCCTGCCAGAACACCCGAAGTCTCTTCTTCTCGCTTATTTTGCTACTATTCCCACGGGAATTCAAGTTCTCTAATTAAATGCTCGGAACTCCGAAATACTCGATAAATGCCCCGCATGACATCGTGCTTGAATTATCTACACTCCCCAACTCGATTCTCTGTAAACCGAAGTCACACGTGACCTTGCGGGACCCACGTAAATGGCTTTTTAATTTATTTTACTAATATGCACCATCGAACTCGAGCTTCTCTAAATAAATGATCGGGACCTCGAAATAATAAATCGATGCCATAAACGGCTTCTCCTCTTCTCGTGCTTTCTCGAAAGCACTTTTCGTTAATGTTCAACTCGCTTCTCGAGGCCCGACGGAACACCCAAAGTCTCCTCTTCTCGCTTATTTTGTTACTATTCCGACGGGAATTCAATTTTCTCTAATTAAATGCTCGGAACTCCGAAATACTCGATAAATGCCCCGCATTACATCGTGCCTGAATTATCTACACGCCCCAACTCGATTCTCAGTAAACCGAAGTCACATGCGACCTTGAGGGACTCACGTAAACCGTTTTTTCATTTATTTTACTAATATGCACCCTCGAACTCGAGCTCCTTTAAATAAATGATCGGGACCTCGAAATAATAAATCGACGCCATAAACGGCTTCTCCTCTTCTCGTGTTTTCTCTAAACCACTTTTCGTCAATGCTCGACTCGCTTATCGAGGCCTAACGGAACACCCGAAGTCGCCTCATTAAATAAGCTAATATGTAGCGAAAAATGAAGAAAATTAAATATAAATAATTATTTTTTTTGTAAAACGTATTACGGTAATACGTTTTACAATTAATTAAATGTAAAACGTATTACTATAATACGTTTTACAAATAAATATAAATTATAAAATTAATTTAATTTGTAAAACGTATTTTCAAAATACGTTTTATAATTAATTAGTTGTAAAACGTATTACGGGAATACGTTTTACAATTAAATGTAAATTATAAAATTAGTTTTATTTATAAAACGTATTATTGAAATACATTTTAAAATTAAAACGTATTCTCGGAATACGATCTTTTGATTTTGGTCCACATTTTAAGTTTTCTTTTTGTTTTTGTCCACTTATTTTTTTGAATTTTTATTTAAAGAAAAAAATCTTAGTTTAATTTATTGCTACTATGTGCTTTAAAATACTGCTGCATAAATAATTATAAATCTTTTGTATTATGTGTAACTTGTAATAAACCCGTTTCCTGGGGAGTCTTGTGCCTCGCCACCCCTTTCCAGGCCGATTTCGGTGCCGTTGTCGGGTCTCTCAATCCTTTGTCGTGATTCGTTCGGAGGGTGCCTCCCTTTGCTGTTTTTCGTCTGATTTTTTGCAGGTAGGCATCTCTTGGGGCTTAGTGGTGCCTTGCCTCTCGGCCTTCATTTGCGTGTTCAAGAGGTGATGCCCGGTTAGCGGTGTTAAGCCTCATCCCCTTATTGGATCGTGTTCTTGAGCCCTCTGGTGTTGATAATCAGAGTTGTTGTGGCGCCCCCTCACCCGGTGTTGAAGATCTTCGAAGCCCAGATTTGGACCGAGAATTGCCTCCTCGCCAGATCTGTCTAGGCGGTTAGAGCTGATCGCAATTTTTGGGTCCAGAGTTTAGGTTTGCAATGTCGTTGTATTTTTGTATCGGGGTGTGTGTCCCGAGTACCGGTTTGGATGATTTTGAGGTCTGTCTTCTAGGTGTAGGGAAGGTATTAGTCTATTATTTAGGTGTGTGTCGTTTGTTTTTCTTTTTGTTGTTCTTCGGTTTGTTTAGCCAGCGTCGTCTGGTTTCTGTCTCATATATGGAGTTAGTGTCGCCGTTTTGGAGTTCTATTTTAGCGGGTGTTGTCTTCTATATGGAGTTTGTACCCCCTTGGTCACCTGTGCAATTCCAAAGGGGGTTGGTCCAGACTTTCTGGTTCCAGTGTGTCATTTGACACGTCGGTTGTACTCGTTTGAGTTTTGAAGATTAATATATTTGTATTTTTTTTTTTTTAAAAAAAAACTAGTAATCAACTCATAATGCACATTGGTAAATTCTTAAAAGATAAATTAATAAAAAAGAAAAATAAAAATATGAAATCATAATTAAATTCAAGAAAAATTATGAATTAAGAAAATAATTCTATATATTATTAAAAACTTCTTTATATAAAACATTCATTATACTCCTATTGTCAGAATCCTCACTACCACACATCATTATCTTCAAACTCTTCTGATTAGTGACTCTATAAAGAGCCTCGTACAATTGTCCATGACTGCAAACAAGGTTCTTCAGTGCTAAGCCGACGTGTGACAGAGACCGACATTGACTCTTATTGATTGTCATAGCATAGAAAACCACGATAGGAAACTGTCTGCCCTTAAACTTGAACAGTACCCACAAATCGCAAAGAATGGCAGTGAGCCTTGGAATAAGAACCTTATCACCAGCTCTAATACCGATTAAAATTCTGCATTCGAGGACATAACTGTTGAACTTAGTAATAACTAAACGTGCACTGTTGCACAACCCCATTGAATGATCATTATTCCTCAGCAGTGCTATGTATGTTTTTGTTGTTATTTTGTGTGTGTTAGTAAGTGTATTATTTGTGTTCATTTTAGTTTATTATAGGTTTTTTCTGGTCTATTTAATCGTTTTAGCTCGTTTTGTGTTTTTTCATGTCGTTTTGGTGTTTTCTGCGTTTTTATTCCTTTTTATATATTTTATTTTATAAAAAATTGCTTATCGGAAATATACTTGGCATCGCTGAAAAATCATTGGGGAATTTGCCAGAAAATTGTCGGAAAATCTGTCGAAAAGTTGCTGAAAAATTCCTGACCAGCCAACCCGTCCAGCGCCCATGTCTCGCCAAGTGAGCAGCCCGCCAGCGCACCTGCCAGCTAGCCTATATTCCTCGAGCGAACATCCCACCAGCGCGCCCGCCTGCTCGCCTACACTCGCCGAGCGAACAGCCAACTAGCGTGCCTGCCAGCTTGCCTACACTTGCTGAGCGAACATCCCGCCAAGCGCCAGCCAGCGCGCTTGCGCACTCGCCCAACAAACATCCCACCATGAGCCCGCCAGCACGCCAGTGAACTCACCTAGCAGACATTCCGCCACCCTCGTCCACTTTCGCCAAGCGAACATTTCGCCTAACTTTCTGCGAGCTTGGAGTCGCCCAGCGAATATTTCGTGCAACATCTTAATCGGCAAGTGTTATTTAGTAAATATGTGTGTTTTTAGTGTGTGTTTAAGGTGTAGCTATAAATACATTTAGCCATTTGTATTTAAAGAACACTTCCTCATTTGCAAAAAAAAGAAGTATCTTCTTAGTGTTTTTTTTTTTCTCTCTTAGTGCTCCAAGACCCAATTCTTATCAGGGACGGAGCTATATTGAGTTCAGTGGGGGCCTAGGCCCTCACTCAAATTTTTAGTAAAAACATTTACATTGGATGTGAAATTAGACATTTCTAATATGGCACTTTTCACAAGCATACAAAACTCTATAGATAAAAATACATATGGGAAAAACAAATAAAAGTAAAAGTTGATGATAGTGTTCTTTACTTGTTTCCAGCTCATGGTGCATTTGGTTTTATTTTTTTATTCACTTCATAATATATATATATATATAGGGATGCGCTCCGGTGAGAATGGTTCTCAACGAAAGAAATAAGAATACATCTTCACCATTCGATCAAATAATCTGATGGCAAAAAAAAATCAACATAATATTTTCATTAAGGTCAATCTAGTAATTTTATACACATACAACAACCATACATCTTCTCATGTGGACCCTACCCACCCACACCAACCGACACACATTAATTCTCACCTCTCTCTCCTCTCTCTCTCTCACCACGCACGCACACACAGCAATCACACACACACACACACACTACCAGCTACCAGTCTCCATCTTCGTTAACCGGCGGTCACCTTTTGTCGGTGCCGACCGCCGTCGCCTCATAACCAAACGCCGCCGCACAGGTTCACGGTCTCAGTCCATCACCACCCTCGTCCATGTCCGGCGTGATTTTGGTCGTGAAGGACCTCGTCGGTCGTCCTCCCACCATCACGCGCCGCCGACCTCGCTGCACTACGAAGAGTAGATCTCCTCGTTCTTGTCTGTACTATTAGGTCCGCAAGCACTAGGTCGCAGTCGTTCACTGATCGCCACCATCCAACCGTCAGCCGTCATAGAAGCGGCGCGCCGCCGTTCAAGTCGTCGTCTCCGGCGTCTTCCTCCACTGCCAAGCTCGACAATCAACCTTCAAGCTCGAAGGTCAAGCTTCAATGGCGGGTTAAAAACAAAAAAAAAAAAAAGAAGATAAACACCGTCGGACGTCGGCCGTTGAAGACGGCGACGCCGGCAGTCGCCGGACAGGTAAGCTGACGGCGCTGGTGGTGGGGGCAGAAACAGATTTGGTTGGGGCATTATTGTTGGAAATTAGATTATGTTCAAGGACTGATTGCAATTTAATGAATTTTGAATAAATTTCAATTTGGTTCATGTGCCAAATGTGTGATTTACATAAAGTTTAATAAAATCATATTAATAATAAATAAAATTCAAAAAATATATTAAGATATATTGTGTATATTCACATTAAAAAATTAAACATAGTCACAATGTGAGTGCACAATACTGATAGACAAAACGCACATTAATGACTGGTTAAATGCACAATAGTGACCTAATTCGAACAAACTAAAATTTTCAGTTTGAAATTTTGAATGTCGATTATATTATATGTTTTTAATTTTAAATTTTCAGTTATCTCATTACATGTCGGTTTTTTTTTTAATATAAATATTAAATAAATCCATAAAAACAATCCCGCACTAATTGTATTAAACAAGACGCAGATTATTAAATAGAAAAATATAAAAATACTAAATGTATCACATTAGTGACTATCAAACTGCACAATAGTGTTTGAATCAGTGCATATTAATGTGTACGAGAATGCACATTAATGCATTCAATTTAGTACGATTTTTTCTTTATTTACAAGTACATAAATAAATAAAATAAAAGCAGGAAAAAAAAGTAACAAAACCAAACGACCAATATAAAAATATTATTTTTATTTTATATATATATAACAAAATAATGTGTGTGTATATTTAAAGTTTTTAAAATTGAAACGCACATAAAAAACACAAATTCGATATATTGCACGATAAGGTCGATTTAATGCACATCAAAATTTTGGTATTTCAATAATATATATATATATATATATATATTAAAAAAATGCCGTTATTTATTTTCACTGGACAACAATATAAAAAATTACATAACAACTTATAAATACTAAACATATTTATTTTATCATGAAATTAATTTAATAAATAAATATTAATGTTAATTAAAATACACATTATTAAAATTTTTAAAATTGAAATGCACATAAATTTTATTTCCGCTCATTAGACTGCACAACAATGCTACACTAGATGCACAATAACGTTGGATAGATGTTTGTCCCATTTTTGTTGCGTTTTTCGTGTTTATTTTATCTTTCTTTTCCCCCCGTTTTAGGTCGTTTCTTTAGTTTTTAGTCCATTTCGTGTTTTATTATGTGTTTTCCTTTATTTTGAGTCTTTAGGTGTTTTTCGTTTGTTTTTTCGGTTTTCTTTTGTGTTTTCGTTTTTGGTGTGTAGGTCGGGAGATTCGGGAGAATTTCTCTTCAGGAAAAATTGTTTCGAGTGCATATTCTAATAGAGGGGTTCGTTGGTGACGCATAGCAAAAAACGGCACTCAATTCCGAGTTCGGACCAGCCCAAACGAGCCCGAAACGTAAAATTGCGCAATGCAGTCCAAAGTCGCGACTCGTGAGACCAAAGTCGCGACTCGCGAGATGAAATTCGCGACACGCGAGAAAAACTGGGGCTTAAGGAGCAGTTCATGTCGAAGTCGCAATTCGCGAGTTGAGGTCGCGACTTGGGTCGCGACCAGCCCCAGAATATTAGAAAACGACGACACGTGACTCGCGAGGATGTCGCGACTCGCGACCGAGGAAAAGGCAAAGTCGCGACTCGCGACTGGGCCGACACTGTTTTTATTTTTGCTTGTTTTTACTTGTTTTAGCTCCGTTTTTCGTGCACTATATATCAAAACGATCCTTAGACTCGTGGGAACAATCCCCAATATTCTTTTTTTTTTTTCACTTTCTCCTTCTCTAAAAAACTCAGATTTAGATCGTTATTTTTGCTCAATTCTCTCTTTACTTTTCTGGATTTAGCTGTGTCATTAGATTCGAATATTGGATTTCTATTAATCGTAAATTTCTCTTTTCATCTAATTCATGAATATGGTGGCTTTGATGGTTGAGATTGTTGATTTTGAATTCCATATGAGTGGCTAATTTGTTTCGCTAGGGATAGGGGATGATGATGATGTTTAGAATTTAATTGTGATTATCATGCTTGTTGATCGCTCAATTTATGCGAGTTGTTCTTAACTAGGGTTTATAATTCTCGTACATTGAATGTTAATTATTGTCGAAGAGTGACACTTTGATTTGCAATTGATCTCCAATTGAATATGATTCGTTCTTGTGTGATGTGTTTAAATCCATCGAACTAGTAGATTAACAATCGTCTAGGATAATTTAATCAACTCTTAGAACCGAAAGGGGATGAGTTGATCGATCTAGGCTCGCATGAAATAGACTTGTTCGGAAACGTATTGTCTATGTGTGTGTGATTTGTTTGATTTACCGTCTATGTTATCCTCTTCGTTACGAAGAGTTATTGAGGACTATCTCTAGACGTTAGGTTGCTCGAATCATTTAACCGAATGATCTTAGCTTGATATTTGCATTGGTTAGAAAATCATCATCCCCGATTCCTTAGCTTCTTATCCTTTGATCTTCATCTTTGTTTTTAAGTTCGATTTTGCATTGTTTGAATTTTCTTTCGTAGTTAATAATTAAAAATCACTATCTTAATTAGAGTGTTTAGGATTTATTTTTCTTTAATGTGTTATGAACACCATTCCTATATTCCGAACCGCCTTCCTCGAGAGATCGACCCGGGGAACGAATCTTTTGGTTCGGTACTCGGTAAACATATATTTTGCTACAGCAAATTTGGTGCCGTTGCTGGGGAAGGCAAGTAGTACATTTGGTTTTGGTATTGATTTTATTTTTCGTGTTTCTCTTTAGTTTGTAATTATCGTGTTTGCGTTCTTTATTTTGTGCATCTTTGTTTTCTCTTTGTTTTTTTTTTTTTTCTCTCTCTCTTTTCGTGGCTACGTGTGGTTGTTTTGTTTTGGTGTGCAGGAGATATGAACTTCAACCGCGCTTTCCCCTTACCGCACACCCAACCTTGGGTCAATGAGCCGAGCTATCACGCCGGGTACCACACCCAGTCATATACATACCCTTTCGAGCAGTACTGGGACCCCTTCCCGGTCGAGCAACATTATGAGTCCCACGAGTTCAACGAGAAGCTCGACCTTATCTATGAATTTGTGACATCCCGGTTAGCTCAAGAAGAAGTGACCGCTTCCTGGTGTGCCCGTCTACATCAGTCACCTCCATACCACGATTCTTGGGACTATGGCCAGACTTTGTCATATCCTTACGAGCAGCAGTGGGAGCCAGTACCTGTTGAGCAGTCATGTGAGTCCCTCGAGGATTCCTCAGAGTACAATGCCAAGCTCGACCAGGCCCTCGCTCTTTTAGCCTCCCAAGTGGCCCGTAAGAGCGATATTGAGTCCAGAATCGAGAACCTTGTGGAGTGCGTGCAAGCCTTAGAGGATCGAGTTAACAATGTCACTCCCGAGCCCACCGCTCAACGCGAATCTATACATAGAGATGAACCTCGGGAGGCTGCTTTGATGTACGATGAAAAGCTTAACCTCATCCTTGCTCGCATATCTGCCCAGAACACTCGAGAGGTGGAGATTGAGCTTGGGTGTGCTCGACTGAGCACACAAATGGAGATTCTTACAGCACATATTGACTCAATCGAGGCACAAGTCACCGACCCCCACTTTATGCTTGATACTCAAGCTCGTTTGATGAAGCAAATGTGTGAGGCCGAAGAAGAAGATGTTGAGCTCCAGCGAGACGTTGATATTATTTCAGATGAGGAGATCCACGGGCTTGATTCTCAAGTTTCTTCCCACACATCCGAGTTGGAGCATCCTTCTTCGAGGCCGTTGCACTGTGTTACGAAGTGGGGAGCATTCAGTTCGAGTTGCTCCACAGATATCCTTATATGCCCGGAGGTTGACGACAGAGCTCGCGTGGGAAAAGCTCTGCATCTAGAATTGGGGATTTCTCGTGCCCGAACCCGGTTCACCAAGAACATAGCCACCCGGATCCACCGTGCCAGCCTTCTCGCCAATCTTCCCATGCTACCACTTCTGGAAAATACAAAGGCATGGCACGATCGCCACTTCTTTCTGGATCCTGGCTGATTTGTACCTAGGTTTCGTCAAGCTTATGACGTTAAACAAGCGTTTCTTGGGAGGTAACCCAAGTGATTTATCGTTTTCTTAGTTATTTTCTTTTTGCTTTTTTAGTTTATCTTTGAATAATGGGAGTTTTGGAGTTTTGTGTTTTTCTTGGCAGGACGTGTCGAGGTTCTGGGTTAAGCATGGGCGAAAGGCCTGCATGGGAATGCTTACTACACTCAAAGCATCTTCGGTTTGCGTACCCCTTTCTCTTTTTATCTTTTTGTGTTGCTTCCTCCTTCTGTCCTTTCTTCTGAGTTTGGTGTTCTTGTGTTAGCTGCTAGGGTTGGTTCATTATGTGAAATTGCTTGGTCCTATTATTTGACTTCCTGATTTTGTGTTGAAGCAATGAGGACATTCCCTCATTTTAAGTGTGGGAGAGTTTACGTGGAGTTTGCATGCTTATGTGGTGGACCGGTCTAGTGTAGGTTTTGTGTATTTTTGTGAGTATGGACTTTGGAAATTTCAAGATTAGTTAAGACTTGTTTGATGAATTCGATGAGTTGTGATGTTGGTCATATGAGGCATAGCGTGATGAACTGCTTGGTCGATTACTTTGATTGGCATTCATATATCTACCTAGTGAGGTTTGAGCCTTATTTGTTTCTTGAGATATATTGGTCGTGCTCTTGTTTGATTAGAACTTGCCCTGAGTCTGCATTGAAATAAATTGATTAGAATTGTCAACTGTGTATATGATTAAGGCGTTTATTGTATTCTATCCTTTTCTTTCTCTACAAATTATTCCCTAGTCTCCCCTTTTGAGCCTTATTTGATTTTTGTTGATAACCTCGTGATGATGACGTTGTTGGAGTTGCGGGTTAAAAATTGGAGGGGATGGTTGTTGGAGTTGTTTGTTGGAGTTGTGTTTATGTTCTTTATCCAAAAAAAAAGAAAAAAAAATGACCAAAAAAGGTCGCACATAAAAAAAATCGAAAGAAAAAAAAGAGAGAAAAAAAAAATGTAGCCGAATGGATTATAAAATATCCAATAAGGTTTACACAAAAAAAAAAAGAAGAAAAAAAAATGAAATAAGATGGGTGAAACGTGTGGTTTTAGAATAAGTGTGGGGGAAGATCCGGTATGTTTGTGCAACCGTTGAGTGTATCATTCTTGGGGTAAGGTGTTTGAGTTATGTAATGAATTCGAGCCACTTAGCCTATATTTATCCTACCTAACCAAAGAGCCTACGTTACAACCTTGAAAGACCTTTTGATGCACTAGTTTCGATTTTGATTGGTTTAGAGTAGAAGTTAGACAATGGGCAAGCATATGATTGAACTTGTTATCGACCAATTTGAGTGCACCTATCTTTATCTATATAAGAATTTGAGTGAGACACACATATATATTCCCATACTGAGAGAACGCCATGTTGAGGTATAGTGATCAAGCATGTAGTTGTGTGATGCTCGTATATGCCATTTGAATGCTCATTGTTGAAGTTGAACATGTTGAGGCTATCTTGTTAATGACTGTTGACCATGCTCGGTTTTAGTTTTTCATCGTTTCTTTTCTTTTCTTTTCTTTTTGTTCGGGACGAACAAAGGTTTAAGTGTGGGGGAGTTGTTTGTCCCATTTTTGTTGCGTTTTTCGTGTTTATTTTATCTTTCTTTTCCAAAAAAAAAAATCTTATTAGTACTCGTCACGAAGATCACTTTACTCTAATCCTCAGGGGCCAAGGAAATTTGATGATACCCTTGCGGCGCGTCCATCTTACTCAGTAACTCGCAACCAGCCGTGGAGTCAACTAGCTGATCAATTCTTGGCAAGGGATAGTGATCTTTTGGACATGCCAGGTTCAAGTCGCAAAAAATCGATGCACATGCGCCATTTGTTTAGTGCCTTCCTTACCATCACCGTGTTGGATATCCATTCAGGGAATTGGATCTCTTTGATGTGTTTGGCTTTCAGCAACTTGTCCACCTCGACTTCAATTGCTTTGTCGATTTCAGCACCATGGTGTCTAAGCCACTGCTTCATAGGCTTTCTGAGGGGGTCGACATTGAGTTTGCATTCCATGACATCCGGGTCGATTCCTGTCAGCTCTTCAGGGGAAAAAGCAAAGATGTCCCTGAATTCTTTCAACAACTCCACCAATTGTTTTTGCAATTCATCCACCAATTCTCTCCTGACTTTTGTGGTTTGGTCCCTCTCTCCGATTTAGATTTCCATTAACTCTCCGTGGGGCTCAAGATCACTCCCTCTCGGCCTCTTCTTGCTCGACATTGGCTTCTTTCCTTCCTTAATATCGGCTTGTTGATTAGTTTTGACCGCGATCTGATAACATGTTCTGGACAATTTTTGGTCCCCTCGAGCCTCTCTCACTCGATCCCCGACGGGGAACTTCAGTTTCATGTGGTAAGTTGACACCACTGCTTGGAAGGCATTGAGCGCCGGCCTCCCCAAGATCACATTATACGCCGAATCGACGTCGACCACCACAAATCTCACCATTTTCACCTTCCTCAAGTCACCTTCCCTTACGACGACAGCGAGCATGGTTTCTCCTAGGGGAGTGACTTCCAATCCATTGAATCCATAGAGTGACGTGTGTAGCGGGGTAAGCTCGATGTCGAGTTCCATCCTCTTGAGACATTCATAAAAGATAACGTTCACCGAACTCCCGGTGTCAACAAACACTCTCTGCACTTCATACCGCGATATCTGTGTGGTTATCATTAGAGCATCATTGTGTGGTTTCTCGACTTCCCTCAAATCGACAGGTCCAAAGTTCATCACTGGTCCACTCTCATCGACCTGCTGTACCTCGACTTTTGCATATTGGCCTTGAGCATACGCATTTCTTGCTCGATTTGAATCCCCATCTGTCGATCCTCCAAAAATCATGTTAATTACTCCTCTTTTCGGTGGGAGTTCCTCTTTCTCTATTGATCTTGCCCTCTTGCGAGGGCTTTTGCTTCTTTCCCTCCTCCTGCTCGACCTCTCGCGATCCTTGTATATGAACTCCTTCAGATGACCCACTTTTATCAACCTCTCGATCTCATCTTTAAGGTGCCTGCAATCGTCAGTGTTGTGCTCATAGTCTTTGTGGAATCAACAATACAAATTGCTTTTGGGCCTCACCGGTCCGTCCTTTCTCGTCCTTGGCCATCTCACCACATCGTCTCGGATCTCTCTTTCCATCACTTCTAAAATTCTCGCATGGGGAGCCAACAGGGGTGTGTATTGAATCGGCCTCCATCCCCTAGATCGTCCTTCACCGCTATCAGCTCGTGGGGATCCTCTCCTTTCCCCAGTCGATTGAGTCTTCTTCTTCTTTTTGTCATCTCAACTTTCAGTCTGGGACATCTTCACACTCTACAGATAGTCGACTTCTGCTTCCTCGACATTCATATACTTAGCACATCTTCCCAACACATCATCAAAACTCCTACCAGGTCACTTAACCAAAGAATTCTTACACAACCCTGGTAGTAGTCCCTTTGTCAATCCTCCCGACTTGATCTCCTCCGTTGCTATTGGGCAGTCGACACATGCCCTTGTAAACCCTGCCACATATTCCCGCAACGAACGCCCTTCTTCTGTTGCATGCTGATCAACGAGAGATAGGACTTCTCTTGCACTCTGACACTTGCAAATTGATTGAGAAAACTGGAGTTGAAACCATCAAAGTCCTGAATCGACCCAGTTGGTAGTTGATTGAACCAATCCTGGGCCGACCCTTTCAGAGTCTTCAAAAAAGCGCGACATTGCACCGGGTCACTGTAGCGGTGAAGTACCGCCATATTTTCGAAACTCCTCAGATGTCGAGATGGGTCAGTAGAGCCACCATACCATATGTTCAACTCCCTGAAGCCATGAGGTAAGTCGGCTCGCAGGATCTGTTGCGAGAAGGGGTGCTCCTTCGCCCCTCTGCTCTTCTTTCCTCCGACTTTAGCCTGTAAATCGCGGACCTGGGCCAACAACTGTTTCAATGTCTCGTCTCTTGCATGTGGGTTAATCATTCGTATGGAGGACTCCTCCTCGTCCGCCCTCCTGTTTTGCTGCACATTCGATTGGGCCTGCTGTTCGACATGATGTTGCGGCTCGACCCACGGGTTCTGCTCGACTTGGGGATTCTGCTCGACCCGGGGGTTTTGCTCGACTCGCCCCACTTGCTTCATCTGGACAGCTACAGCTTCAGCAATCATCTTTTGCATCTCGCTCCTCGTCATCGTCAGCATTTGTTCCTCGACGCGAGGTTGTGTTTGCATATGCTCCGACACCTCCTGGATTTGCTTCCCCTCACATCGAGACAGCTCTGTTGGTTCTTTCTCCCCAGCACTCAGATTAGGGTTTTAACTTGTTCCCACTTGAGTCAACACTTGCATCTTCACTCTGGGTGGAGTAACGGGTGTTTTTCCTCCCAAAGTCATTCCAGGCGGCGGAAGTCCAAATGATGGTAAGCCTAGCATCTGCATCACTGGAGGTCTAGGGGTAGAGAGTGGTGGCGGTCTCCTGTCTGTCCACGCTCCCCTAAACTCCTCATTCAAGTTCCTCTGCAAACCTTCCTTCTCCGCCAGCAGAAACAGATCGGAGCTAGGTGTAGAGCTCTTAATTCCTTCAAGAACTCCCCACAGACGGCGCCAACATGATGGGTCTACTCTCAGATCTGGAGTGAACCAGTGGTAAGGAGCTCAGATCTGTTTGAATTGCCTTCGAACCGTTACTAGACCGGGAGAACACCTGCAAAAACTCAACGCCGGAGGTATTTCCGGCGTAGAGCCTCCGACGCTCAAGTCAGTATATGAGAGAGATGAATAGAGGCTGCGCAGCAGCTATGAGGGAGAGTGAAGAATGAATGAGAGTTAGGGTTTGGGGTTACCTCCCCTCCTTTATATAGGAGTAAACACTTACGTAAAGTACCCGAAATACCCTGGTCGATTCGTGTGAAAGGTCCGAAATGCCCTGGTTGATTCGTGTGAAAGGTCCGAAATGCCCTGGTCGGTTCGTTTCCTGTTTGTCCCATTTTTGTTGCGTTTTTCGTTATCTTTTTGTCTTTATTTTTCCTCATTTTAGGTTGTTTAGATGAGTTTTAGTTCGTTTTGTAGTTTATTTCGTGGTTCGCTCTATTTTAGTCTTTCGTGTGTTTTTCGTGTATTTTTCCGGTTTTTCTTTGTTTATGGTGTGTAGGTTGGAAGTCTCGGGAGGATCGTATTTCAAGCAAAAATTAGTCGGGCGGGCCTAATCAAATAGAAGAGTTCGTTGGGAACACACAGGAAAAAGCGGAATTAAATTTCGAGTCCAAATGAGCTCGAACGGGTCCAAGAAGCGAAGACGAGCATGCTGCCCAGACGGCCGCGCCAGGCCATCGCGCCGTGACACCCTTCACGGGCCTTCAGAGGATGCGTCTCCCAGTACCGCTCCGTGCCGCGCCACTCATGCCTCACCGCGCCCTAGTTTGTTCGTAACTTTATTGCCTAGAAGTTAAATGAATTGTTAATTTGTCGTTCTAGTTTGTTCTGTTGTTATGAAAAGTTATTGAGAATGAGTGGTTGAACGTGTCGATTAGTCAAATCACTTAACTGAACAATATTTTTCTTGATAATTGCATTTTCAAACCAAAACGGATATCCCCGACTCCCTAGCTGCTTAAATCCTGATTGTTCTTCGTTGTTGCTTGCTATTTCAATTGCTTAATTTAAATTCTCTTGGTAGTTGATAATTAAATCCAAATCAAACCATCTGAATTAGAATGTTTTGGAATTTTGTTTCTTTTTTTGTTTGAATAAACGTATAAAATATTCCGGTAACCTTCCTCGTGAGACACGACCCGGAGTTCGAATCTTTCGATTCTACTCCGGAAAAATATTTACAACATTATCCCCTTGTTGTTGAGTAATCGCAAGATTCTCTCTTATCCATTGGCGGACAAGAGGCTTCAGAAGATATCACAAGTATATCGAATCGTCAGTTCCTCTCATTTCGAGGTGTATGGAGTCGACCTCGAGTACACAGAGGTCGACTTGGGGTTTCATCATATTCGGAGGCTACGGTCTTATTATTCTTAGGTGGAGGTCGACTCACTGGAGTCGACTTCTGGGGTCGACTTGTGGATTCAGCTCTTCTTTGTGTCCGAGGAGGAATCGACATTGCAAAAATTGATCTAAGCGTCCCGACTGTGACATGTCGATGCGCGACCGATCTGGCCGGTTGTCCAGTCGAGTAAAACGCTCTTGGGCCGCTATATGATAATATGGCTATATCAATGGGTACAAAGAAAGACAAGGTGAAAAGTTGGTGAAGATAGCCGTTAGATTAAAGTAGGATCTAACGGTGGGGAAAATTAAAGGGGCACAGATAGCGAAGCGGCGCAAATCGCGAGAAGACACGATGATTAAAAGTACTGGATAGATAGGATGCGTGCAGATGACAACTGCATTAATAGTCAAGGGGAATGAAGGGCGGCTGGAAATTCACTACAAAACCAGTCAAATGGTTGAAAGATGGAGGTGCCGTCGACTAGATGGTCGAAAGGTAAAATCAAATCCAGTCAAAAGGATTGAGAGGTCAGTAGATCAAAAAGGCAGACACAAATTCACTCTTAGATCGAGTCATTTAGACTCGACCAGAGTGGGAGGGACTAGATGATATGGGATATTATATACCTAAAGAATAAACCGGTTCACTAAGCTGGTCATACGAGCCCAATGTTGGAAATATCATGTTGGTCGAACGATATCAGAATGAAAGGAAGTGGTCGAACAGCGTAGTAGATCCGGTCGAGGATCGACCTACCATAGGAGAGCTCATCTGATCGACCACCCAGCGAGTGAAGAGCAATCGAGAGTGTGATTCAGACGCGAGGAAGCGCGTGGTCTTCTTCGGTAATTACCAATGAATATTCAAGGGAATAATTACCCTCTGCTCATAGGGGCACGTGGTGAGAGTATATTGGTGCAGAGCGATAGTGGCGATAACTACCTCCGACACACGCACACTGTGTGTGTACGGACGGGCAAATCCAAGCAGCGCTGGGCAGATAGCTCGTGTGAGAGTTCTTTGCAGGTACGCGGCGTTCTACCAGTGAAGAGGAGGAAGACAAGCTGATTTCAAGCCGGTCGGAGTGTTTTACGTTACCATGATGTTATTTCCATCTGAAAATTTGACTACACAACATATCAAAATTATTATCATTTTTTAAGTTGTTACCCTAAAAAATAATTTGTACGCTTAACAATTTATCGATTGTACAAATACAAATTGAAATTGATGCAAAAGCTATCAATTTTACAAATAAAAATCGAGATTAATGCACATCAAAATATTATGTAACAAATAAAATGAAATTTTATATGTAATTGAGATCAAAGACAAACAGTGAAGAAGGTTTCTATTAACATTTACAATGTGTATTTAATATTTTTTTTGGCAAAAAATTCTTTCTAAGTGTGATGTATAAATATTAAAAATACTTAAAATATAATATAACACATATAAAAAGCATCTAAAATATTCTATATTATTCATGAAAAATGTTTGAAGCCACCTAAACTTTTTCTAAACTACTCCGTAAGGAAAACATGCCTAAAAATTCTTAATTTAACCTCCATATATGTATATAGAGAAAGAGAAAATGTGTAAAAAATTTTATACAAATAATATTTAAAATTATCTAAAATAATAGTAATTAGACAAGTAAAGATAGATTTTAAAAAAAATCTAAACGTAGATAATGGATTTATAGCAGTAATTAGACTTTATTTATTTATTTATTTTTAAAGTTGTTACGATAGATAAGGATGAAATTTTTTAAACTGTTCGAGATTTATGCGATGAGATTTTGTAAGCTGGTTATGAGATTTTTTAAACTCGTCGATATTTATGCAATGAGTTTTTGTAAGCTGGGTATATAGATTTAAAATTGTAAAAAAAAAAAAAACTTTCATAAATCATTTGATTTGGCATTTTCGGAGAGCTTCATTAATTTTAAAGTGTAAAATAAATAAATAAATAAAAGAGAACAATCCGAAAAAGTTACAGAAGGAGAATTAAACTAAACCTAATTTTGTAGGATGCATTAAATGTTGCTTAGATTTTATACTTAAATAAAATAAAAAATATCTGTAAAAGTTTTACGTGTTGCAATATTTTATATTTAAAAAAATAAAAAATATATGCTTTTACGTGTTGCATACCCAACATTTTAATAACTACACGGGTATTCCTAAATTAATATTGCATACCCAACATTTTAGGAACTAATTAAATGCTAATTCGATTTGTATACCCAAAATATTAGGCTTCTTTAAATGCTCATTCGATTTTTTTTTTTTAAAAACAAAAAAATCTTAAAATAGTATGCAATAAATTCTTTCCAAAATTTTTGGATTACTAGTTTTGGTAAATAGTAATTTTTATTATATATATATATATAGATTCTACATCGTTATACTAATGTGCATCCTCGAACGCATTAACTTGCATTTCTAATAACATTATTGTGGAGTCTGTCAACACAATAATCAATTGATTAACATAGACATGTGAGCCAAAATATATAATACATATACGTATAAAAAATATATAAATATTATTCTGTACATATTTTTTTGTTAAAAATATATATTTTCTATATAATTCGGTTGGTTGTATATTTTGTTTATTTTAAAAATTATAGCTGAAATTGAACCTATATAGTTCGATTGTTGGTTCAAAAATTTTGGTTATTTTAAAAATTATAGTTGAAATTAGACTGAATAAATAAAAGTAAAAATAGATAAATATGGGGAATATTGATTTTTAAATGAGAGCTATTTTTAGTTTGTTGGTTGAAAATATTATTTTGTATTCCCCAACATAAGACTTCTTTTGTGTGCATTTTGTTTGATAATAATGTACCTTTATTATTGTTTTTATAAATTACATATTAGTCTCATGACATGAATTGTAAATTACCCAAACTTCAAAAATCTGCAAATAGACCCCTACAAAGTATCTAATTTTGAAAACAAAGCCCCAACCCAAAAAATTCAGTCACGTCAATGTTAGGTCCAATTCCTCCACGTAAATCAAAACCAAGTCATTATTTTCGGTACAATTCATCTACAGTAAAATCAAATGGAAGGATCAGCTACAATTTTGGGATTTGATTCCGTCCATTTCCTTTACCGGGAACCTAATTTTCAGCAGCTGCGGCGGTCGAACAGGGCAGCAGCGACGGGCGTTCTTGGGAGGCGGATAGCGGAGGCGACGCCGACGTTCTCGGGATTTACGACGCCGCCTGAGGTGTCCAGCGAAGGCGGACTTCCGGCTGCGAGTTTCAAATTTTCTGACGGCGAGTTTCAAATTTTCTCGTACTTCAGAGAACGCTGTCGACTGGAGATAGCGGGTGGAGGGCGGCGTTGATTAGAGAGTCGGCCGGGATTTGTGATGCGATGACGATGGCGGCGGTGGGCGGCAGAGGTGGAGTTGTGTGTGTGGTGTGAGTTCCTCTTCGTCCTCTGTCGACGCTGCAGGATGGCAGTGGCAGCTCTGTCAAAAGCGGCAGCGAGTGGTGGTTCGACCGCCGACGGACAACCTTTGGGCTCTCGAAGGTGGCTGATAGCCGACGGCAGCTGTTCGCCGGCGATAATGAGGAGGAATATGGACGGGCTGTGAGAGAGATGCATTGCAGATGTGTGTTGTTTAATTAGGAAGTGGGGACCATATATATATATTGGATTGGTTGGTGGGTTATAACGTGGGGCCCATTGGTAGAATAATTTATTTATTTTTTTCGAAACGATAATTAATATTAATGCCCAGCTCGGGAAAAATATTTACAATCGACATGTCCATAGACACAACCCTTAGCATCCAAACTGAAGCTAAGTTACAAGGGAAATGATCCCACAAAGAAGAAAAAAACAGCAAACTAGAAGAAAGAAATAAAGACTACAATTTACACCAACTAAAAGACAAGCACAAAAGAGATAGCCATGCAGAATTGTAAGAGTAGATAGAAGTCATGCCACTGAACACTAGGGTCCCTAGCCCAACTTCCACTTGTGTCAGCTATCCACAAAAGCCAAGAAAGCATCAATAGAAATAGCAACAATATTAGAACCATCAACAGTACTAGATTAAACATGCATGTGATTAGCTTCTTCAAATTCGGTCCATTCCTTCCAAGCACCCTGAGCAATAACCATTTCAGATTTCCATGTGCTGTTGAATATCCAAATATTTCGAGATTTCCACAGCCACCAGAGAATATACGAGGAATAATGGATACGATCCGCAAAGCTCCGACCTTTCCTCATTGTGCAAATATCAGACCACCAATTTCGAAAAGAAGAATTAGATTCATGCATACCTTCCCAATGTAGTCCTGCCAGTTTCCAGACAGTCACAGCGCGAGGACAAGAGAGTAATATATGATCAATGGATTCATCCGAGGACCCACATACGCTGCAGATTGGGTCGACACTTAGGCCTCTTTTGGTTAATTGATCTTGAGTTCCTAAGTAATGAAACCAGCATTTCCAGAGGAAGACTTATATCTTCTTCTTTATCTTGAGTGCCCAGGTGGTTTTCCATACTTTCGACATTATCAAATTGTGATTGCTCGACTCAGGGGAGGCTGATTTCGCCGCCTTTTCTAAGAGAATAGACCCGTAGGCCGACTTGACCGAGAATTTGTCTTGCTTCTGAGGAGTCCAAATCATGGTATCTTGCTGACCTGGTTTGAGAGGAATGTTCAGAATCATTTGGGCTTCTTCGGGCTTGAAAGATTGCTCGATAAGGTCTTTATCCCAAGCAATACCATTTGAGTCCAGCAAGTCACAGACTTTTTTAAGATTTAGGTAATCTGAATTAATTTCCAGAGCTGGAGAGAGCTTCTGAAGTTCTGCTATCCAGGGGTCGCTCCATATATCGGTGTTTTTGCCATCCCCAATTGACATGATGACTCTCTTTTTCAGGTGCGGTATGATTTTTAGCCAGGTGCTCCATAGCCACGAGTCGGAACTCTTGTGATGTGCTTTCCACAGAGATGAATTTGGGAAGTATTTTCCTTTGAGAGTCTTGCTCATCAAGAGGTTTGGTTTTTGAATCATCCTTCATAGTTGTTTTATGATGAGTGCTTCGTTGAAGGATGATAAGAATTTAAATCCCATTCCGCCAGCTTCCTTAGGAAGTGTGAGTTTGCTCCATGATGCCCAGTGTATTCGACTTTCTCCATCTGCTTTGGAGCCCCACCAGAAGGAGGCAAATGCCTGCATATTTCTTTACAGATCGCCAGGGGTAATTTGAAGCAGGACATCACAAAGGTGGGAAGGGCTCCTATAACTGACTTTAATAGAACTTCCTTACCCGCCTCGCTTAGAGAAATGTTTTTCCAGGAATTAAGTCTACTAACCACCCTATTTACAACAAAACTGAATGTATCTTTTTTGGATTTTCCGAGCCCAAGCAGTAGACCTAAATATCTAGAGGAATTAACAGGAGATATTTCGTGCAAAATAGAACCAATCTCAGCTTTAATATGGTCCTGGGTGTTTTTGGAGAAATAAACGGAGGATTTGTTGAGGTTTACCCTCTGGCCAGACTCCAGCCCATAGATCTTGAGGATATTAGAGATCAATATGGCATGGTGGGTATCGGCTTTGCAGAAGAGGATGGAATCGTCTGCGAAAAAAAGATGAGTGACTGGAGGAGAATGCTTGCTTATTTTTATGCCTTGAAAAGAGTGTTTGAGAGAAGCTTGCTTGATTAGGTTGGAGAGGGCTTCCGAGATGAGAATGAATAGGTATGGTGAGATAGGATCACCCTGCCGCAGACCTCTCGTTGGTTTTAAGAAACCCAAGGGATGGCCGTTGATGTTAAACGTGAATGATGAGGTGGTGATGCAAGCCATGATCCACTGGTAGAATAATTTTGGTGAATGAGGATGTGTAAAATATCCGTATTACCATTAATGAGTATCAACATATGGTTTTTTTTAGCCATTGGATCATATAATCTAATGGTTAAAATTTATTATTATTTCTTTCACTGAGCACCATTCTCAATGTGGCTCTGATAGTCCTTTGTTTTTGCACGAAAAGGTCCGACGGTAAGTCCTGTGTGAAAGGCAGTAAGGTCCGAGAAGTGTTCGGGATTGTAGCAAGAATACGGTTTTGAAAAATAAAGGTTTTTAGAAATGGAATCATTTTTCCATTGGACTATCTCTTTGTTGTCGTATGCATTTGTAACAACATAATTAATGTAAAGCTGACATAATTCAAGAAGATAAGTAGTTATGATTTAGGAATTTTATTAGTTGATATGTGGTCGGTGTGTTCGTAACCGAGGTGAAAATTGTACAGAGTATAGAAAAACAGAGTTCCCCCCTTACTGAGGGAATTTTAGGCTATATATAGTAACTTTCTTGTTACACATCGTTCGAGATCTCCAATAATTTGGGATTAGACAAAAAGTAACTTTAGTTGGGCGGTTAGGACGGTTGGGCCCACGATCATCATGAAGTTGGGCACGAAACGTAAGGACGTCGTGTAGGCGCTTTGTCACCTGCTTCGGTATTGATGAACTCGGTTACGTCCGAGGTTTGTTGTTGTGTCGGTGGAGGGAATATTTGGGAAGTCGGTGACAGCCTGAAGTTGGAGAGAACTTGGGAGGTCGGTTCTGATGATTTATCATATCGGTGAAGAGGCATGGTTCCGAGATCACATGATGTTTGTAAAGAGAGCGTCCTTCATGCTATCCGACGTCTTTAACATGATCGTGGAGTTTAGCGTCGTGATGCTGATTTGTTCATAATTAGGCTTGGTTGTTTGAATAATCCATGAATTACCAAGTCGGTGGTCAACACTCTTCTAACACTGCTTCCACAGTTGCCGGTGATTTGGCAAGGAAGATAGTAAATAGTGAAGAAATTATTATAAAAGATTTTAATAAAACTATTAATAATTTGAAAATTTCAAAGGTAAACAAGGAAAAAACTCGTAAAACAACTTTCTTTAAGAATGATTTTACTATTAAAACTGAAAAAGATATTGAAGAATGGAATCCTCACGAATCTGAAAAAATTCTTAGTCCAAAATGTTCCCGAAAATCTAAAAAGAAGAATATTCTAGCCCGTCTTAGATCATATTTGGAAGAAAGGATTACCCAGCTCTCTTCTGAGATTGACACACGACCAGTCAATCAATATCTTGATAAAAAGGTTAGTATTTCTTCCAATAAAATATCTGAGTTAACTAATCCTCCTAATGATATAAACATGTTAAAGAAAAAATCTTAAAAACCTTCGATTATAAAAAGTTCAAAATCCTCTTGCATGACAAAACAGAAAAAGAGTTTACCGTTGATAGAAAATTCTTTCATGATGATTTTTACGCTGATTACAACTTAGAAAATAGACTATGGTTTTTCAAAAATTTATTTCATGAAAGACAAATTATTCAACAAAAAATTTATGACCACATAAATAAATACAAAATTTATATTCTATTTTTTGATTAGTTTAAGATATATTCTTTAGAAAATTCTATTGATTTTTCTTACAAAAAATCGGCAAGTCCTGTCACTGCCAAATATAAAATGACTGAATTGGAAACTATTCATGATTCAAAAAGAGTTCAATCAAACCATCCTCCTTACGAAGGAGTAAAACTTTCCATTCAAAACAAACAAATAGAAGCTGTTATACTTACCAATCCGGCAGATTGTGATAAAAATCTTTGTGGTTTGGTTTCTCAAAATAATTATACAAATACTCATTTAAATACTATTGGAAAACAATTAGATAGGATTGAAAAGCATTTTTGAAGTCAAACCATCATTTCTATAGATTCTTCAAAACCCGGTGGCAAATACAAAAATCCTCTCTTTAAACCTCATCATGGTTCAGAAAAATCTATTCAAGATATTAAAAAATATGAAGCCGAATTTGTAAAAACTCTTCAAGACCATTTTAGCAATTTATCTATTTCAAATAATTTAGTGGCTCCTGATACTCCACAATCCCAACATGCTTCAACTAGCAAAATCCATACTCTTAGCCAAGACTCAGATATAGGTGAAGCCTTCGTTCAATTTCAGGAATCACCTCAACAAATTAATAAATTAACATGGGAACAACCTCTATCAATAGTTCCTTCTCCTGATTTAAATTCTACAAAACCAATAGTCCAGTCTCGTTTCAATGCTACTTCTGTTTATGACTGGAATATTGATGGAAAATCAGAATATGAAATTATTAGTATTTTACAACAAATGACTATGGCTGCAAATGCTTATAGAACCCAAAGTGGCCTCCAAGATAGAGTCATAGCCGAAATTATTATAGTTGGATTTTCCGGTCAAATTAAAGGATGGTGGGATTATTATCTTACTAGTCAGCAACAAGAAGAAATTCTTGATGCCATTAAAACTGGCGAAGATGATGTTCCCATATTTGATCCTGATGGAAATCCACAACAAGATGCAGTAGCTAGGTTAATCCTTACGATTTCATTACATTTCGTAGGAGATCCATCTCGTTTAAAGGATAAAAATGCTGAGCTCCTTTCAAACCTTAGGTGTCGAAAACTTAGTGATTTTCTTAATTATAAAGTACCTTTTTCACAAGGGTAATGCTCAGAGAAGACTCTAGCCAGCCTTTTTGGAAAGTAAAATTCTTAGCAGGATTACCAAACCTACTAGGTGAAAAGGTTAGGAACCGTATTAGAGAAATATGCGGTAAACAAATGATTCCTTATGATGAATATACCTACGGTCAACTTGTTAGTATAATTTAACAAGAAGGTCTAAAAATCTGTCAAGATTTAAAACTCCAAAAACATCTCAAATGGGAGATGAAAAAACCAAAATTAGAACTAGGAAATTTCTGCCAACAATTTGATATCGACCCAAACAAGCCTAATAATTGTTGTTCAGGAGGTTGTAGTTCTACAAGAAAAAACAAAAACCTTCTAAAAATTATTATAAATCCACTAAAAATTATAGAGATAATCTTGAAATAGATTATTATAAGAAATCTGAAAGAATAAATCCTTATTCAAAACCTAAACGAAAACAAAATTCTAGTGATTGGTTAAAAAATGTCGAATGCTTCAAATGTCATAAGAAGGGACATACAACCAATTATTGTAGACTTAACAAAATATTACAAGAATTAAAACTTGAAGATGAAGTAATTAACAAAATTTCTAATCTTCTAGTTGAGTAATCGGATAATTCAAATTCCGACTCTAGTACAGAGTCAGCTTATTCCTTTAATAAAAAGGGATCCCCTCAAGTAGATGATGAAATAGACTCATCTAGCTTCCACTCTAAGTCTAAGTCAGAAAACCATATTAGCGTTCTAACCAAGGAACAAGAATTCCACCTTGAAATCATGAAGAACATTCATGACCCACACCTGCAAAAAGAGTACATTGACAGGCTATTCGATAAGAAAGCTTGTAAAAATACGGAAACACCAAATACATGTAAAAATACTTACGACTTAACAAATATATTAAACAAAACAAAAAAGGTAAAAACTAAAAATACTACTACTAATGTTTGCGAAAGGAAATTAAAGAAATAAAATATGAACTAAAATATTTATTAAAGCAAAAGCACAGTCAGGATATTGGATCCATAATACATCTTCTTGATGAATTCAAAAATTCTTCGGAGTCTGAAGATTCTCAAAAGTCTAAAGAATCAGAAGAGTCTGAGGAAGAAAATGAACAGGGAAAAATTGAGTTAAACAACTTGCAAAACATCTTTGATAATTTCTTGTTTATTCTCAAAGAAATCACTTCCCGGAAATACCTTATACAAATTACTTTACTGAAAATTTCAAAATAAATACAGTTGCACTTTTTGATACTGGTGCAGACTTGAATTGTATTAAAAACGGTATTATACCCAAAAGATTTCAAGAAGAAACTACAGAAAGTCTTTCTACAGCAAATAATTCTAAAATGGATATTTGTTCAAAAACCGAAGCCATTATTGTCAATTATGGTACTTCGTTAAAAACATCTTTTCTGCTTGTAAAGGATATAACTCACACGGTCATTTAGGGACTCCTTTTAAAAATTTAATCACCCCTTATACTGTGGGAACAAATTCTATTTCCTTTAAAACCAATAACAAAAGATATATTTTGATTTTCTTGAAAAACCAAAAACTGAGAATTTGAATTTAATCAAAGCTTATTCTATTCACACTATAAATAGTCTTACATTGACAAAAAATCTTGTTGAAAAACAACATTCTCACAAAACAATTTCCAAATTACAAATTCCTTCTAACCCTTCAAATACTTGGGAAGAAAAAGAATTATATTATTTGTCTTCCTTATGGTGTAAAATCAAAATTTTTGGAAAACTTTTTTACCAAACCAAAATATTTACTTTTCAAACAAACATTGAGTACTATTTTATGTTCTTACATTTATTCTTGCAGGACTTCCCCTTCAAAGGCCTAGAACATAGCCCATTTCCGACAGATCATCAGATATTGGTAAACAAATTTTATTGCAAAAATAAGAGACAACTACAACGAAGCTTAATTGCTTTAGAGTGGTATCTCTTCAACAAAACACAATCCCAGTATTTTGTAATTCTCAAAGGTGTTTTCAAAAGTTTATTTTCAATAGAACACCTCGTAGAAATACAAAATCCGGTTTTCTATGGATTTCATGATCTCCAGGAAACCATAAAATTATCTTATAAATCTTTTCAAAACACATTTTTTATGGATCCCCTAGTCTAGAAAGAATTTGAACAATCTTTCTCTCAAGTTCGAATCCTTTCCAAAAAACCATATACAAATACCGAGACATCTTCCCGACTGATGAAAAAAATGAGAAACCTCACAAACCAAAATATGAGCCATAAACGTCCAAATCCCTCACCTCAAATATGCCTTGATCCAGTTCGTTTATACATCAACAACTTTCAAGCCTTCCACATGATATAAGAAAAATAATTTTCCAAAAAGCCAAAGAAAAATTCGAGAAAAAAGAAGAAAAAATACATGAATTTCTTACATGAGCGAGGTTAGCCATCTTATGGGTGTTATTTGAGTTGAGTGGACGCAAGCTGAAATTTATGTTCGATTCATAAAGAAAAGCCAAATAGGTAAACATATTTCCTCAATGAAATGACAATAGATAACACACACAAAAGTTAAACACACCAGTCACTTTTATTTAGCAAAGTAGCAAAGATCACAGGTGGGGAAGTTCACATAGTTGATGAAAAATTATAGATCAGTCACAAGCCAACGAACAACATTCGAATTTCACACAAAGGTCTCAGACGAAAAATTATCTTTCTTATTTGATGAGAGTCTTCACTATAGACTTGACGTTAAGCTTCTTCAAGTCGGTATAAGACTGCCCGCACCCGACAAACATTACAGGTGCTCCCGATATGTATACCATTGACAATGCAGCTCCCACCTAAAAATCATTAACTATGTACTTAGTATAAATATCGACTAAATAGATGTACAAGCTAAGAAGAAGAGCTTTTACAAGGTGTTCGTTTTTTACCTTGTCATCGATAGTATCGAATTTAGTCAAGAGGATTCCATCAATCAACCTGGGATTGGGAGAGTGAGAGTGAGAGGGAGAGGGAGATAGGTCGCCTAGTTTCTGCAACATATTCAAGAAAAGAATTCTTATCAATAAAAGTGAAAATAAAGAATTTGGTGACACTAAGGCTGTGTTTGGTAAGCATATAAGCTAGCTTATGAGTTAGGTTTACCAAACACGTAAAATAAAAAGGTGAACGATTCTGATTGACCTGATTAAACTTGCACAATTGATCCACAGCATCATTCCCCACGAGTGCCTCGCCAACAAACAAAACGAGGTCCGGATTGTTCACACATACAAGCTTGGACAGAGCTCGCATCAATGGGTCGTTATCCTAAACCAATATAATACACATCACTAAAATGTAGTGCTTAGAATAATAAAGAATTCCATCAACACGTTTTTCTCGTTTCATAACATAGATTATCAGATCCAAATTACCTGCATTCTTCCAGCTGTATCGACCAGAACAACATCCGATCCATTTCGAGTGGCCTCTTGGATGGCCTCTTTTGCCACGATTGCGGGATCTTTCCCATAACCCTTCTCAAATATCGGGATCTGATAGGAAATACCATTTATCATCAGAGTTAGATGTAAAATCAGCCGCCTTTCAATATCTGGAGTGAAAGAACTGACTAGTCGGGCATTAAAACTCTACCTGGAGCCTTCGTGCATGAGTACGCAGCTGCTCGACTGCACCTGATCTGAACGTGTCGCAAGCAGCCATCATGACATTGATATTGTGCTTCAGAAGCCAGTAAGCAACCTGTAGAGGCTTTACAAGATAAATACATGCAACTTAACAAAGAAGATATATTATCAACTTTCAAAACGTTGCTAAACGGAACTAACCTTAGTAAGATTGGTGGATTTACCAACTCCATTAACTCCAACAAAAACCACGACGTAGGGTTTTCCTTGCTCCTTGGCAGCATGGACATCTCTAAGAATGTCAATGGAGCGTCTTGGAGTTAAGATACGAACAAGGGCATCTTCCATGGCAGTCTGATAAGAAATCAATGTGAGTAACACTAGGTAAAAACAGGAAAAGTGGCATCATAGATTTTTATTTTTATTTTTTATTCAAAAATTAAAATGAAATGTTGAGTATGCATTTACTTAATTGCTATTGGAATTTCCTTAATTGTTCCAGCAACGCTTGTGTACCTGAACAGTTGAAGAAATTCTGGTAAAAGAGGCTAGCCTCTTGCCCTCAAGACTTGCAGCTACTGAATCACAAAGTTTTTCAGCTATTTCTTCTGCCTGCTCAACAAAACCCAATTCAGAAAAACAGGGCGAGAAGTATTAATATCGAACGAAGAATGAGTTAGTAGAATATTAGTAGAAGTGAAGGGGATGAACTGGTAGATAAGATGTGAACAACATACCACATTCTTGGTCATGAGCCTGTCCTTGAGAGCATTGAGGGCTGGTTCTAGGTCAGAGTTCTCCAAGTTTGCTTTCCCAGCAATACTGCAAATATAAACATCAGGTTAAAACAGACCAAGTGCATAATTACCTCATCAAATGTAGTGTTACTTTTAAAAATAATTATTAATGCAACAAATGGACTCAGCAATATTTGTATGAAAAAGATAATACATCTTCACATATTAAGAACCGACAGAATAAACAATAAGATAAAATTCTAATACTTCAACACGGGAGAATAAAATGTTTCCCCATCTCCACAGGCATGCTTGTAGTAATTCATGAAGACCGTAAGCAATTAAAAAGACCCGGGAGAAAATCAACACTTGTCAAATAAAAACACCCGAGTGACTAAAAATAAGAGAGAAAGGAGCATATTCCCTTTCCAGTTCCCACCTCATACTTAAAATTTCATAAAGGAGGTACACGCAATTAACGACCAACAGTTGTATACTCACATATAGGTTTGAAAGCATGAATAAATCATAACAAGAATGAAAAAATTAGACTTGAGGTGCATGACAGCAAATATACCTCTGGAACATGGACGACAACCACCCTTTCTTCTTCCCATCAGGCCCACCATCCTTTCCCGTCTCCTCCTCCTCCTCAGATTCGCTATCACTGCTAACAATATCCTCTTTATCCATCATACTCTCCCCTATATCTTCCACCACACCCGACACGTTGTCTTCACCGGCCCCATCTGTATAATCGAGCTTCGTCTCGTTGGGCGAATCAGCCCAAACCCTATTCTTTTTCGTCACCTTCTTCGGCTCCACCTTAGGGACCTTTCCAACTGTCTTCTTTCGGCCTTTCGAACTCCGCTTCGGCCGTTTGCTCATATCAGAAGGCCCGTTGTTCGAGCTAATCACTTCCCTTGTTCCTGTACTGCTGTTACTAATACCCATCCTAAGGCTACCATTTTCTAACGGAGGATCTAAGGCATCATCATCACCATCTTTACCGGACTCATTCCCCTTCTTTTTTTGATTGCCTCCATCGAACATGCCATTGGCCACCCGTGCCTGTTTCTTGCCAAGATTATTGTTGTTCAACGACTTGACCACCTGTTTCGACTTCTTCATCTCCTCCGCACGGGCCTCGGCTTCCTTCTTCAGCTGCTGGAAAATATCGTCAAAGTTGGCGTACGAGGTCCGTTTGGGGTCGTAATTCTCGGAAAATTCCTTTTTCACCATAGCAAGAAGGTCATCCACGTAGAGGAGGTGGAGGTGGAGGTGGAGGTGGAGGTGGAGGATCACGGCAACAAACACGAGGCCTAGCTCATTGTGGAAGGTCCACTTGAGGGTGTATGAATCATAGTTGTACGAAGCAGCACCCGAACGCTCCTCGAGAAGGCAGGAGCCAATGAGGGTGTCGATGGGTGAGCCCCTGAGTGCATTGCCGCACGTCCAGAGGAGCAGGCCTCCTCTTGTGAAGATGAGTAGTTGCTCCAACATCTTGGGAACTCGAGTGGGTTATAACTACTGTGAAAAATTGAACAGAAAAGAAAGAAACATGGATGTTTTCATCAGACCCCATTTTCATAGTAGAAGAATTCGAAACAAACATTGCGCGATTTAATCGGGAAATAGGCATCAATCCAGGTCAACGTCTTATTAGAAACACAAATAAAGCATATCATAACTGCAGATGGAAAGGATCAAAACCCACAAATAACTGCTGAATCATAGTGGACGACATAAGTTTCTTTCGTTTCAATTCCACTCAACAAACAAACAAACACACGATTGATGATCCCAATGGAAAAAAAAAAGACCTTCACAGCTATTTCACTAGGATCCAGATGGAACCAAGATTTCTCTTTTAAAACAAAAAAATTACACCAAATTCCAATCGAAAAAAACTAAATTAAAGCCGCAAATGCCAATTAAATCGATCCCCACAACAACAAGCCAGCCAATCAACAGAAATCTAACCCCAAATCCCTCGATCGTGAACAGATCATGCGCAACTAACCAGATTCAATTTTTTCAACCACTGAGAAAAAAACCAGGTATATCCGACTCAGCGCCGTACCTCGATCCACAAGAAACCAATCTCCCTCGCCTGAATAATTCTTCCAATTTCGTTCTCAAGCAAGCCCACGATGATGAAGGAAAGCGAAAAAAACAATAACAGCGGAAAATAGACAAAGAATCTTACGTTCCATTTAATTATACTATTGCCTATGCCTATCCCGTGCGATGATGGCTTTTTTACTTAACACCTTTTATAAAACTTTATTAAATATAATTATTTATGTTTAACATCCCCTTAGTTTAACATAAGGGCATCGTTTACTTCAAGGGATGGGATAACACAAATTAATCCCCCCTACTTTCCACGTCAGCATTTAATCCCATGTTTACTTTTGGGTATGGATTTTGTCTAAACTATCCCTTCTTTACTTTGATGGATTAGTCAAAGTCATAAAAACCTACAAAGACATGAGTACCCCTGTGATTCCTTATTCGGTTGCCCTAATTCGACGAGAGGCATTCAACCATCGGTTTGCCCTAATTCGACGAGAGACGAGCGGCGACATCACTCCCGACGATCAAAGACAGTTGCTTTACTTCGAGGGTTGACGACGTCCTCACCACATCAACTCATGAACCTCAGCATGTAGACTCCTCAATGAACAGAGCCTCCATCATTAAATCCAAAACGACGCAGAACAATAACAATGATAAGAAGCTGTTTACCTTAACGTGAAACGGAGAACAGCCGAGAGCTTTTGGCGACTGGAGACGAGGGTGTCCTCACAGGAAGAAACCTTTTCGGAAGAAAATAAAAGATACAGAAGTTCACGAGTTTGATTAACAGCGAACCTTCATTGAGGCAAATTAAGGGAGAATTGAAATGAAAAAGGTTGAAATAGAGATTTTCGAGCTCACCTTTAGGCCCGGCAGAGAATCAAAAGCGTAAAGCCTCAGAACTGTGGGGTCGTCCTTTCTGCAGAAATTAGGGCAAACTCGATGTGAACCTTTGTACCCCCAATGCCTCTAACAAATGGATGAACAAATGGAAATGGAAATGCCTAATATGGCGACTGTGAGAGAACCGTACCTTCGCGTTCGACGGAGATTCCGAAGCTTGCACCTGCTACAGCAATGGAGTCGTAAGAGATTAGGGCAAAAAATGGCCAACGTCCCGTTTTGTTATCTGCTGGGATCTTGGTAAATCTTGCGAAATTGAGGGGTGTTTTGGTCACATCATACAACATTCTGAGGGTAAAAAAGGGAAGCAAAAGAAGGGATTATTTAATCAGGTGTGAGGGGCGGGATTTTTTTGTCCCAAGCGGCCGGATGAAAATTTTCCACCTCACTGCCATGTCATTAAAATTCAATCCCAATCCGCGCAAGTAAACGTAGGATAATCAGGACTAATTGTCTTATCCTGTCCTATCCCCCAATGTAAACGACACCAAGAAGTATAAAAATTATATCCCCTCTTAATATAATTTGAAAAGAGCCCTGCCTCGCATGCTTTGGAAGCTTACTTGACAACATTAAATACTTCGGTTTTTGGTTCGAATACATTCCATAATTGTTTAAAATAAAATACTTAATAATACATTGAAATAGTGATAGAATATTACATGATCTTTCTAATACAAATAAAATAAATTTTGATGAACACCATGATAAATAAATTATTTAATTTTTTTTAGAATATCTATACAAATACATTGAAATAGTTATAGAAATATAATTTGAAAACGTGCTGAGTCTAAATGGCTGCCTCGCACGCTTCGAAGCTTACTTGGCAACATTACAAATGACTGCCTCGCACACTTCGGAAGCTTACTTGGCAACATTACATGCTTCGACTTTTGGTTCGGATACATTCCCTAATTGTTTAAAATCAAATACTTAATAAATAGAAATTTTCCTTAATCCGATCCCTCCAACTCCCAAATAAATAGGATTCTTATATGCCGTGTAAATCCTCCAACTCCAAACTAAATAAGATTCTTATCTTATAAAGCTTACTTGGCAACATTACATCTAAAAAAAATACCTTTTATTTAGCTTTATATATTATTTTATACGGTGTAAATCAAAATAAAAAATCTAGCTTTATATATTATTTTATTTATATAATTAATGTAACCAATAATTTTTTATATACTTTAAATTAAAAAATACTATAATTTTACAAAAGCTATATAGCCACTTATATATTATATCTTTTTAATCCAAATAAATTATTTAAATCTTTTTAGAATATCTATAAAAATACATTGAAATAGTGATAGAATATTACATGATCTTTCTAATATAAATAGAATAAATTTTGATGAACACCATGGTAAATAAATTATTTAAATTTTTTTAGAATATCTATACAAATACATTGAAATATTTATAGAAATATAATTTGAAAACGTGCTGAGACTAAATGGCTGCCTCGCACGCTTCGGAAGCTTACTTGGCAACATTACATGCTTCGGCTTTTGGTTCGGATACATTCCCTAATTGTTTAAAATAAAATACTTAATAAATAAAAAATTTCCTTAATCCGATCCCTCCAACTCCCAAATAAATAGGATTCTTATATGCCATGTAAATCCTCCAACTCCAAACTAAATAAGATTCTTATCTTATAAAGCTTACTTGGCAACATTACATCTAAAAAAAATACTTTTTATTTAGCTTTATATATTATTTTATATGGTGTAAATCAAAATAAAAAATTTAGCTTTATATATTATATTATTTATATAATTAATGTAAACAATAATTTTTTTATATAGTTTAAATTAAAAACATACTATAATTTTATAAAAACTATATAGCCACTTATATATTATATCTTTTAAATCCAAATAAATTATTTAAATCTTTTTAGGATATTTATAAAAATACATTGAAATAGTGATAGAATATTACATGGTCTTTCTAATATAAATAAAATAAATTTTGATGAACACCATGGTAAATAAATTATTTAAATTTTTTTAGAATATCTATACAAATACATTGAAATAGTTATAGAATATTACATGATCTTTCTAATATATTTTAAAGAGTTGAAATAGTTATACAACAACATGTGTTTTTTCTATTATTTTATGTTTTATATATTTTTTTCAAACAACCCGTGTAGTACACGGGTGTCATACTAGTATTATTTATTTCAATATAATGAGTGTCCCAAATCAAATCAATAACATCCAATACATGATATATGATAAAATTAATTATTGATCGTCATGTTTTTTGAATAAATATATAAATATATATTTAATAAATATGGCATATTCAAGATTCGCATATGGGCCAGATTTACCCGTTGTATTCAAGGAAATCATTGTTCATATTTTAGGAATTAAGGCATACACAATATTTTTCTCAAAATAACATTCTTGTTTTTTTTTTTTTTTAATTCGAATTCAAATTTTCATCTAGCCGCTATTTTTCAAAGAAAAAAAAAACTAAAAATAGTAATTTTGAAAATTTTAAGCGAAAAATTTAATGTTATTTCAAGTAAATCTCTCTCTTTATTATATGGTAATCGATCAATTTAATATTATTCGAAAAAATAATATGACATTAAAAGAAAATAGAATTCTTGTTAATATAATCTTTAAAATTCGTAGTGATCTATGAAAATATTATTAAAGCTCTAAAATTGATTGACAAATTTGTAGTGATCGATGATTATAATTTTTATTAATAGAAAAATGTGTGGTTTGTTAAGTAAGTTGTAAGATAAATAAGGAGATTGAATTCTTAAAAGATCCTCAGGTTTTTGAATTTTATACATTATATAAATTGATTGGCAAATGTTTTCCAAAATAAGTTGTTGAGATAAATTAAGTTGGTATGATAAATAAGGACAATATATTTCGGGAGATAGTGTAAACCGTTCTTTTTTTTTTTTCTCAAACAATTTTTGTTTTATTTAGTGTATATGTAATAAGAATTTCTTTAATTTGAAAATCATAATTTAAAAGAAAAAATTGATGATTAAGAATTTTAATATTTTGAAATTATTTAAGTAAGTTGTTAGATAAAAAAGGAGATTAGATTGTTTTTTTTTTCAAACGATTAGATTGTTAAATATAGATATAATTCTTAAAAGGTAAATTTGTTTTATTTATTGTACATGTAATAAGAAATTCTTTAATTTAAAAATCGTCACTTTGAAAAATAAAATAGAATTTGATGATTAAGAATTCTAAAATTTTGAAATATTTTGTCGAATCAATTACTATATAGGATACGTTTCAATATAGTATTCTTTGACCGGATATATATAGAATATGTAAAATATATATGATGATAAGTTCAATAGCTGATGCGATGCTAATTTGGTTGAGGATATTGATTAAGTAGGAATGAATATAGATATGCATATCAATTGAACCACACATAAAGCAAAAATATTGTTTTTTAGTAGGTTGAGGAATCTGATTATTTAGGTATAAAATTATGATATGCATACCAACTCATACTACTTCAAATAAAATCGAATTCTTATACGGTTGTGGATATTCTTTAGTTAGGTATAACAGATGATTAGAAGATATTGCGTTGCTCGGACATTTTTGCAAAGGACATTTGGAGGATCATGGAATATATTTTGTTTTATTTGACCAGATTATTATCAGTAATTACATAATTTAGAGGATCATGAGAAATATTTTGTTTTTATTGAAACAGATTATGTATAGCTATTATATTTACTTATTTACTTTCCTTTGTAAGCAATATCGGACAATGCATACACGTACATAGGGAGCCGCATTGTTTGACCAACGGGATTTTGTACAACTATTGTTGATTTTCTTTTTTTGAATTCAAAAAACATTCTGCCATTTGTAAAAAAATTTAAAAAAAGTTATTAATAAAAGTAAAAACGAATTATTTAGGCAGAAAATTAATTATTTTTTCCGGTAATTGTTAAATCTTTTTATATTTATATAAATGCTATTACACCAATCATGCCATTATAGAATGACTAATTCTATGGATGAACTTTGCAATCTATATATATATATAAAGATTTGATTATTTTTTAAATAGTAACTATTTACCACCAAAAAAATGTATTTACTATTTTGAGAAATTAATTTAACAATTTATGGTATATTTTAAATAATTAGTTATGGAAATTGCGGCTCATTATTTAAGTAAATAATTAAATCATATTAAAATACATTTTTAAGATACCTTAATTACTCAAATTAATTTAACAATTTATGGTATATTTCAAATAATCACTTATGGTAAATTCATTCTTAAGATACTTTAATTACTCAAATCATGTGAATTGGCTGATTTACCAAATATGAGAATTTCGGCTGCAATATCAATTATGTGATTTGGTAAAAAAAAAAATCCAACTAAATTGTATAATTATTTATTTGATAAGTGTTTTATATTTTTCGTGTAATTCTTTTATAAAATACATTTTTAATATACCTTAATTACACAAATTGTGTAAATATGATGATTTATTCAATCTGTAAATAATAACTACAATTATAGAAACATCGACAACAGTAATTAATTATGAAGTTTGCAAACAACTGTTCTAAAAAAGTGTTAATGACAATTTTTATTTAAATGTTATTCATTTTTTTTGTGTATTTAATTGCTCAAATCCTAGATAATTAAGGAATAATTTGTTCGTAAAAATTTACATTTTTAAGATACCATAATTAAGCAGATCGTGTAAATTCGGTTGATTTATTTAATTATAATTTATAATAAAACTATTCTAAAATAATTGTGTTATTGATAGTTTCTATTTAATTATTTTTTAATAACTATTTTTTTGGTAATTTTTTTATTTTTATGTGTTGTACGTTGTGCAATTAATTTCGTGGTGAAACTGAATATCATTTTTTGTATTTTATCAATTAAGTATGAAATCGAATTATTTGGTATATTATATATTGATCCAATATATCCGCTTATGGTAATAAATGGTATCTCAATATTTTTGTATCATATTGCTAAGCATTTTACTCGATATTAATGAAAGAGAAATCTGGATAATACTATGGTTGATTCTTCTTTGTAAATGTGCGTGGAACATATCGAATTATCTGGTGTGTGTGTGTGTGTGTGTGTGTGTATAAAGGTTTGTTTTTACTTAAATCACATTGTAGTCAAATTGAATTTTTGAATAAAAAAATTAAAATGACACCTATTTTGAAATGAATATAATGAAACTTATTATAAATTATTTGCATCGTACGAGTCGTGTATTAATTTTAAATAGACATGCTTTATATAATTTCGCACAATTTAAATTTCATATAACATTTTCAATAAATTAATATAGGTAAATTGTATTATATTGATTCCATATTTCTAATTTATAAATATTATTTACTGAGCATTTGTAATTTATAAATATTAATGAATATTAATTTGTTTTGTGAGTAAATCTCCATATTACCCTTAATGAAGGTATAATTTTGACTTTTTTTTTACTGCGATTTATTCTCATTTCTTTCATTAAGAACCATTCTGATGTGAACCCAACCCTATATATACTAGCTAAGCCATAAATAAAACCTATTTAAGACGTTACTTTTTAATTTATTATATTTTTTATTTCACAAAATATATAAGCCTTTGGTATTAATGTTTGATTGTGGTAAGAACTTATTTACTGTGTGTTTGTCCCATTTTTGTTGTTATTTTTGCTAGTATTTTGTCGGTCTTTTTCCCTCGTTTACGTCGTTTCTTAGGTATTTTCTGGTCCCTTTAGTCGTTCGTTGTATTTTTTATTGTTATTTTGGTGTGTTTGTTATTTTCGTTATTTTTCTTCCTATTTTTCTTTTTTTTTTTCGTGTTTTTCCGTTTGTGGTGGTTACAGGCTTTTGATGATTCCATTCCGGTTCTGAGGAGTTCTATGCCGNCACCCTAGCGCCGCTAGCACCCCCCTAGCGGCGCTAGACCCTGTTTTTCAGAAGTGGGATTTTCTCGATTTTGCCGAATGCTGGGGAAAGTGCTCGTGAGTGGAGCATGTTTGACCGAGCATTTGCCTAGTAAAACTCGTTTTTCACCCCCTAGAAAGGTCTTGTCCATTGTTGTTCCTCTTTCTTGACCATTCTCTTCACTTCTTCCTTTTCCTCCCTAGTTTTTCTCTAGTTTTTCTTTGGTTTTTCATGTATTGAACAAGAGATATTTGGAGACTTTTGGCATTTGGACTTGGTTTGTATTTGCTTTTGACATTGGATTGCACACTAATAGTAAGTTCTCTTTCCTTTCATTGTGTTTTTGATGGAAATGATGGCTTTAATTGTTGTGAATGCTTGTGTTGAAATGGCAATGTGTGGCTAATCCATTTGCTAGGGGCTAGGGGATAATCGTCCGGTTCGTTCTCGTTTATATGCATGTTGATAACTCAATCTTTATGAGTTTGACTAATTCTAAGGTTAGATGTTTGATCACCATTGTAACTTAGTTAATCGATTTCATAACTGAGAGGGGAGAAGTCGGTGGAACTCAGCTCGTTGAGAGTAGACATATTCGGAGACGTATTGTCTACGTGTTAATTGTTTCGTTGATTTGCTCATTTATGTTTATTCGCATGTTACGAAGAGTTATTGATTTTAGACCGCTAAATGAGTTAATTAGTCGAGCCTTTAACCGAGTTGTTGATTGTCGCTAAATGTGTGTAGAACCGGACGCGATTATCCCCAACACCCTAACTCGTTTATATATTCTTGTACTTAGTTTGTGAGTTGTGACATTTTCGATAGCTTCATTTGCGTATTACTAGTTGTTAATCAAAACCGACAAAAAATCGAATTAGAATGTTTAGGTTTATTTTTGTTTTTGTGCATTGAATAAACGTACGATTTAGTCCGGCTAACTTTCCTTGAGAACACGACCCGGTGTCCGAATCTTTTGATTCTACTCCGGTAAAATATGGCTACAACCTTTGTTCGTCCCGAACAAAAAGAAAAAAAAAAAAGACACGAAAACAAGCAAACGAGCATGGATAACAGTTTCAAAGAAGACAAGCCTCAAATTAATCAACTTAGTTAAGGAAACTTTCAATGACCAATATAGCACATCTCAATTACAACTCGAATGCTACTCTTTGAAAAGACAACCTCTCAAGCACGAAAATATCATATGTATATGCCTCACTCAGTTTCTTGCATGAATATGTAATGGGTTCGCTCAAATTGGTCGATCATCATGCATCACATAAGCTTGCTTATCGTCTATTCGTACTCTAAAACAATCAAAAATCATGAATTATAAATCAAGAGGACTTCTGGGGTTGCAAAGGTATCAAGGAAAGGACACATTGTTGATATCCGACTTGATTACAAAATTGAAGACAAAGATCAATCACTCTATTGAAGAAATGATCTCTCAGAAGAAAATGAACTTAAGATAAGTCGGTATTTATTGGAATTCATTACCGACTTCCGAAAACTGTCAAAAGAACCGACTATTGAAACGGATGTGCCGACTATTGAAACGGATGTGAAAAAACCGACTTCAGTTCAATCCGACTTTGGTTCAACAAATATTATGATGAGCCAAGTCAAATTTCTACTATCCAAACCGACAAACACAAAGTCCAAATATTCAAGCAGAAAGCAAAGTTGGAAGCTTCTGATTGGACCAGCAAAACGAAAAAGTAATCATTGATGTTTTCCACCGCTTAAAGTAAAGTAGCTCAACATTAAATGTGTCTTTATCCATTTCGAGCAAGGAGACAAAAATTACCGTACTATAAATAGCAGAACTTATGATAGTGCGAGGATCTTTTGGCTCGACACATTGTACATGACTTATGATAATCTCGGTTTACTATAAAAAACCGACTCTTGTACTCCTGTGAAGATATCAAATAAAATCGAATTTCATTTCAATCTCTGTAATTTCACATCAGCTGTATATAATTTCAAGTTGTTAATACAAGACAACAACAGTTTGGCGCTAGAGGAAGGGGTTGAACCTTCGATCGGTTGATTGTTTGAGTATACACACATATAACAAGGATGTCAAATTCTGGGCGAAATGAACGAAATCCAGATACTGGAATCAATCGTCACCCAACTCATACAACTGGAAATTCTGCTGTGCCATCTACATCAATTGATTATTCCGTTCTGTTTCAAGATCCAGAGTTCTTGAAAAATTTAACTGATTTCATGGCACGAACAAGAATAGAACCAACCGCAGCAGTTAATCCTCAAACTCATCCTGCACCAGTTCCACGAAGAAATGATATTCCTGCTATGTCACATGCAACTTCTCATCCACGCACACATGAATCACAACACGACGTTGCAACTCAAAACCGTGGAGTAGTTCCTGTACAAACTCATATTCCAGAAGCAGTTCGATCAGAAGCTACTGCAGAAAGTCATTCTGGGCATCGACCACGACAATCTGCTCCTTCGATACCAGAGACCTTACAGCATAATCAACCGTCTGATTTACGACATATTCTTGAACAAAATCATACCCAACGTGAGCGAAATGAGTTGCGTCGTCTAATCGAAAGAAATCGTTTAAGACGTGAATCAGAGGAGCTGGAGATGTTAAGAAAAAGAATTGCTGAGCTAGAAACTCAGCAAGACGATCATGAGGAATCACGACGACAAATTCCAACGACAGAAGGGACGTATCAAGAGGTTGAGACTCCTTTAGCCCCTCATTTGACCAGAGAGCCTCTTCCAACCAAAGTAAAGGTTCCACAGATCGGCTTATATGATGGAACTTCATATCCTGATGCTCATCTTGGTCAATATACTTCATGGATGGATCTTCATGGAGCAACTGAGGCACTCAGATGTCGGATGTTTTCATTAACTTTGGGACCTCGAGCCCAAAAATGGTACCATTCCTTACCTCGGTGTTCAATTTCCACGTGGCAGCAATTGAGAACGGCTTTTCGATCTCATTTCATTGGGGCCCGAGTTTCTTTAATTCCCAAAGAATCAATTGCAAATATTGTGCAAAAAGACGATGAGAGTGTCAAAGACTATATTACTCGGTTTAATGAACGCATACAAAATATGGAACAATGTCATCTTGAAACATTGTTAGTCACAACTATAGCTGGATTGAAGCAAAATTCATTGTTCCGTTGGAGTATCTGTCAGAATAAGCCGACTTCGTTTCAAGATTTCTTAGTTCGAGCTCAACAACATATTATAGCTGAAGAATCAATGTCGGTTCCTAATATCGACTTTTCTTCACATAAGTCGGAAGTCGGACAAGAGTCAAAAAAGAAGAAAAATAAATTCTTCAAACAAAATAAGTCTCGATTTGAGAATCCTAAGATGCCGGAGGTACAAGAAGCCAGAACCAAATATCTTAATGAAATCAAATCCAGCTATCAGGCGGTTTTCTCGGCAGGAGCAGCAACCATATTTGAAGAACTGAAAGGGAAAGGAATTCTTCCTGACCCTCGACCCGTGAGAACTCCTGAAGAAAGACTTGATAAGACAAGATATTGTTCATACCACAAGTCGGCAGGTCATAATACTGACGAATGTCTTGGTTTACTCTCTGCCTTATTACGACTTATTGGGCATCCTCAAGTCCAAAAGTTTGCCAAAAATGTTGATTATAAACGAAAGGGAAGATTGTTGGACTTACCAGATGATGATGAAGACGAAGGACATCCAGTTAATCCGAAACAGGTGAGGCCAAGTGATAAAGAAGTATTCATGATGAGCTCAGAAGAAAATAATTCGTTGAAAAATACTGAAACAATTCAACGAGGAGGTTACTATAATCCTGACAATTCTCATCATGTTACCTGAGTCAATAACAGTAGTAATACGGCGTTTGAATCACGGCAGCAAGTGAAGGCATATGCTCGAAAGGCTTATAATTCGGGTAAAACTGTTTTGACAACCGACCTCCGAGATAAGATTAATGCTCGAAATAATTGTCCAATAACATTCAATGTGGATGATGCTAGTTACTTCGCTCACCCACATGCTGATCCTCTAGTAATAACGGCACCCATTTGTGGTATATCGGTACACCGCATACTAGTGGACACAGGGGCGTATTCAAGCATCTTAATGTTACTCACGTTTGAGCAAATGGGAATTGATCCAGCCGAGTTGAAACCCTGCAAAGATCAAGTACAAGGCTTTAATGGCACAATTACCTCGACTCTTGGTGAAATTACTATGCCAATTCGGTTTGGAATCCCTGGACAAGCTTCGAAAGTCATTATGGAAACATTTAAAGTGATGGATCTTAAAAATCAATATAATGCCATCATTGGAAGGACAGCTCTATATAAACTTCGTGCAGCTGTCTCAATCTTTCATTATGCTTTGAAATTTCCCACCAACTATGGAGAAGGAACTCATTATGGAGACCAATATGAAGCTCGTGGGATGGTATGGGTTAAGCCTTGGCATGAATCATGCGAACCAATGCATATGATGGAGAGTATCAAGAAAATCCAAGAAGACTCAACTCACGTCAACTCGGAATCAAATAATACCGAGATGGAACTAGACCCAACAAAATCTAATAATGATCTGACTTGTGATCGTGGGAAACGTCCAGGAAAAGAACCAATCAAAGAAGAGGATGAACTTGATCCTCGAACTCAATTCAAGGAAAAGAATAAACTTGATCGAGCAGAGCCATCTGAAGATGTTGAGACAATTTATGTTGATGATCCGGTTTGTAAAAAGCCACTACAAATTGGGGCCAGTCTCCAAGAACCAATACGAACTCAGCTTATCCAATTCCTCAAAATGAATTCTGACGTATTTGCCTGGAAACATGAAGATATGAAAGGAATTAATCCGAAGGTTGCTTCTCACCGACTGAATCTGGATCCAATGATCAAACCAGTGGTCCAAAAGCGGCGCAAACTCGGTCCTGATCGACAAAAGGCTCTCGAAGAAGAAGTTCGAAAGTTGATCGATAATAAGTTCATTCAGGAAACAAAATATCCGACTTGGGTATCAAATCCTGTTTTGGTGAAGAAGAGTTCCGGTGCATGGCGACTCTGCATTGATTTTTCCGACTTAAATAAAGCCTGTCCCAAAGACAGTTATCCGTTACCACATATCGATTACATGGTAGATGCCACCGCTGGACATGAATTAATGAGTTTCATGGACGCCTATTCGGGATATAATCAAATTCCCATGGATCCTGAAGAAGCAGAGCATACATCTTTTTATTCAGCCCGAGGACTCTACTGTTATACCATGATGCCGTTTGGTCTTAAAAATGCTGGCGCCACATATCAAAGATTGGTTAACAAAATGTTTGCCAAGCTTATCGGTCATACAATGGAAGTTTACGTCAATGACATGCTTGTCAAGTCGGTTCGTGCGGTTGATCACATTAATCACTTACAAGAGATGTTCAACATCTTAAGAGAGTATTCCATGGTGTTAAATCCGAAGAAATGCACTTTCGGAGTTGGTTCTGGCAAATTCCTGGGATATGTTGTGACTCAACGTGGCATTGAAGCAAATCCCGTGAAAATTAAGGCCATTATGGATCTAACACCTCCCACATCGGTTAAAGGTGTTCAAGCTCTTACCGGCCGACTTGCTGCTTTAAATCGGTTTATATCGAAATCAACAGACTAATGCAGACCCTTTTTCGAATCTATAAAGAAGGGAAAACGCTTTGAATGGACCAAAGAGTGTCAACAAGCCCTGGAAAAGATAAAAGAAATACTTCTTCAAATTCCAACTTTGCAGAAACCAATACCTGAAGAAATGCTATTCTTGTACCTGGGAGTAAGTGATTCTGCTATCAGCGCTGTTCTTACCCGAGAAGAAGGACATCACCAATATCCAATTTACTACATCAGTAAGGCTTTACACGAAGCTGAGTTGCGATATCCACCGATGGAGAAATTAGCATACGCACGTCATCGCAGCTCGGAAATTACGTCCTTATTTTCAAGAGCATTCAATAACGGTACTTACTTCTTACCCTTTAAAGTCGATCTTACACCGACCTGACACATTGGGAAGACTGATCAAATGGGCTATCAAACTCGGTCAGTATGACATTCATTATAAACCGAGAACTGCAATAAAAGCCCAGGCATTATCCGATTTTATTGCCGAGTTTACTCCCGCAATCGAGACAATTAACAACGATCAATCATGGACCTTGTATGTTGATGGCTCATTAACTCAACATAGAGCCGGTGGAGGAATCATTCTGATAGATCCACAGAATAAGATGTTTTGTCATTCTGTCAAATTCCTTTTCCCAGCAACAAATAACGAAGCTGAATATGAGGCCCTACTGTCTGGATTAAGCCTTGCAGAATTCATGAATGTAAATAAGCTAAAGGTATTCTCAGATTCACAATTGCTGGTGAACCAAGTCCATGGAGACTTCGAAGTAAAAGAACCTCGATTGCTACCATATTTAATGCTCGTAAAACAAAAGATGTCCCGATTCGATATCCAGTTGGAAAACATTCCTCGTTCACAAAACATCCCAGCTGACGCTCTTTCTAAACTCGCATCAAGTACAGGATTGGAGGATGTTGAGTACATCCAAGTCGGTTACCAAGAAATGCCTTCTATTTCTCTTGCTGCAGTTATGAATACCGAGTTACAGAAATTACCGACTTGGATGACACCGATTATAACATACTTGGAAACAGGAGCCTTACCCCCAAATCCGAAAGAAGCTCGAGCCCTTCGAATTCGGGCATCTCGGTTTACATTGGACAATGGGATTCTTTATAAACGGGGATACTCTTTTCCCCTGTTGAAGTGTTTAACTGAACAAGAGTCGAAATATGTCCTTGAAGAGGTTCATGAAGGAATTTGTGGGAACCATAATGGTGCACGAGCGTTGGCATACAAAATACTTCGACAAGGATATTATTGGCCGACTTTGAAGATAGACGCGATCAATTGGGTTCGCAAATGCACGAAATGCCAAATATTTGCCCCGAATGTTAATCAGTCTCCAGAATCTCTCAAGTCGATTTATAGTCCTTGGCCATTTGCTAGATGGGGAACTGACATAATCGGTCCACTTCCAACTGCAAAAGGAAATGTTCGATTTGCTATTGTAACAGTCGATTATTTTACCAAGTGGGCTGAAGCTGAACCACTAGCTACTATAACCGAACAGAAAGTTGTTGATTTTATTTGGAAATCGATCATATGTCGGTTTGGTGTACCGAGTTCAATTATAACCGACAATGGTCGACAATTTGAAGGAAAACGACTTGAGGCTTTCTGTGAAGAGTATCAAATAAAGCACTTCTTTTCTTCGCCATATCATCCTCAATCCAATGGACAAGTTGAAGCAATTAACAAGATCATTAAAAATGGTTTGAAAATTCAACTTGATGCAGCAAAAGGGGCTTGGCCTGAAGAATTGCCTAATGTATTATGGGCCTATAGAACGACAGTCAGTAATGCAACAGGAGAAACGCCATTTTCTTTGACTTATGGATCAGAAGCAGTCATCCCTGTTGAACTCGGATCTCCAACTTACCGAGTAACGAAATTTCAAGACGAAACCAACTCAGAAAACTTAAAAGCCAACTTGGATCTCTTAGATGAAACTCGAATCATGGCGGAACTTAAGAATGCTGCATACAAGAAGAGAAGTGAAAGATACGTCAATTCAAAAATGAAGCCACGATCATTCCAAGTTGGTGATTTAGTACTTAAAAGAATTACTGGACCAGATCCGGGGCCTTTACAACCAAAATGGGAAGGATCGTTCAAAATCAGCCAAGTACTCCCAAAAGGTACCTACCGACTCGAAAAGCCGGATAGACTTACTCTTCCATATCCGTGGAATGCTGTTTATTTGAAGAAGTATTTCCAATAAATGTTCGTGATGTAAATAAGACTCTGTACACATTTTGATGAATATAATAAAATTGTGTGCTAAAGAGTCTCTTAAAAAGAGCCGACATTCTAACTCGGTATACAATTAGTCTTTATATAGCCATGCTTTTAACTTGGACAAGGCTAATACTTAAAATTTTTTAAAGATATTGCGAATCTAAACCGAGCTTTATAACTCGGTAGATATATCTTTCTCGACCAAACTATTAACCTTCAAATAGCTAAGTTCAGTGACTTGGGAAGGTTATGGACAAATTGAAATCTAAATTGGATTGTCTTTAAATTCAAATCCTGAAGATTGATTTGAAAAAGATAATATCCAAATTTCCATCTAAAAAGGTGGTGTCCATTAATAAAATTAAGTTTGGCCGACTTCTTAAAACTTGAAACATTTAGCAAAAGTAAAAGGACATGCTAAATATAATAGTCGGAATTTAAAAGAATACCGACTTGTTTCAAACTCCGAGTTCAAAATACTTGAAAAATTTATGAATGAAAACAGGCATAATTAAAAACCATTCATTCATAAAATATTATTCAAATTATTACAACTACGAAAGACAAACATACTAAGTATCCCAACATGCTGGGAATACTTCAAAAAAAATAAAAAAGAAAAAGATAAGTCAATTAAAGTTGAACTATTTAGGATCAACAGTCTTTTCGGCTGCAGTAGCTCCGTTTTTATCCTTCGCTGCTGCTTTCGCATCATTCTCTAAGATTTGCTCGTACATAATCCGGCTGATAATATCGAAGACTCGATCTTCCTCAGCTTTTGCAGCTTTTTCAACCTCGGAGAGTGTCACCGGGATGTGTTTATCCAAAACGGTATCATCTTCATCAACTCTGGGCATCTCGGAAGCAGTTGGCTCGTCAACTTTTTGAGATAACTCGGCAACTTTCCTCTCCAGAAACGCTATCACAGCCTTACGAAGTTGCTCTGGAGTCATCTTTTCGAGTTCTTCTTCCATATTCACCTTAGCCAAAGTTTTAACATAAACATTGGCGAGCTCGGTTTTCTTTTCCTTTTCGCCCTCCAACACCATGTTAACAAAAGACCGACGAAGACGGGCTTCTCTTTCCCGACTTGAAGCAGGATCATCAGAATTTTTTGTTTCGGCTCCAATGAAAGCAAGGAGATCCTCGCAAAAGTTCTTTTCGTCCTCGTCGGCCTCAATGTGAGCAGTGGTGATCGAAGGGTTGAAGTTATGAGACTTAATCTTATGGAGAAGGAATTGACGAATTACCTCAATGTCATACAGTCCATCATTGAATCGTTCAATGACCCAGCGCAGATTAATACAAGTGTTCATCTCAAACTGCCGATCCCCATCCTCAGAATCCGATTCAACGTTGGCCTTGGATCTGTTGGCCTCCGCCTCAAGAATTCTTCCAGCCCGGAGACCATCGTTGTATTTTTCCTCGGCGAACTTCATCTTCTCTTCTTGAAGTTTACTGAGCTTGGCAAGATGAGCATCTCGGTCTTTCTTTAACAAGTCCTCAACTTCAGACCGACTTCTTCGAGTCACCTCATGAGCTTCTTGTTCCTTGCAGAGAAGAGATTCGCACCGGGAAAGCTGTTCTTCAAGCATTTTAACGCGCTGCTCGGAAGTGATTACTTGACTCGTCAGCTTCAATACATCGGAGTCAAGGCTAGCCTTATCAACCTTCAATGTCTCAATCTCGCTCTGAGCGATCAAAAGCTGCTCGTTTTGCTCGGCAATTTTGGCTTGCAATTCCCTCTCCTTCACTGCTGCTTCCTCTCTCAGAGATGCAAGTGCTCCATCTCTGAGTTCGAGTGAATGTTTCTTTTCTTCTACTTGGGCAGCATTTAAACGGAAGTCGTCTTCTGCCATTGTTAAACTGACAAGGGCTCGGCCGAGGCAAGCTTTTGCGTATCTGAATTTATATGCACTCGGTAAAGACGATACACCAATCTCGGACCTCGGATCCCAAACCATCATTGGGACCCGAGCGGCATCAATTACGTGGCCCGGCAATTCCACAGTGCTTGTGATCTCGGGAATCTCAACTGATTCAAAAGTTGAAAACCATTTCTCGACTGACTCCCGTGGCTGCCTAAAATTCAGAGCCCTCTCTTCGTCAATGGGCAAAAAGGATCGATCGACTAATGGTCCTTTTTTCTTTCCTTTGTTGCCGATATCGTGCTTCTTTTTTCTTCGTTCCTCCGTAACAGGAACGCCCTCTGCACGCCTTTTCTTCGACCGAGTAGCTGGAACTTCTTGTTCTGCAACGATTCCTCGGTCACCATCAGGCTCATCGGAAGCGATTTCAATAATAGACGGAATCTCTGTTGGAGTAGCCTCGACAACCGGCTCAATCTCAGGTAAAGCAGCAGTAGCAGCGGCGATAGCAGCCATAGGACCCGCTGCTGCAATAGCTAATGGATCTGGTTGCGATATCTCAATAGCAGCTGCCAATGTCGCACCATCACCAACATCAGTTTTCGGAGGATTCATGATTGGATTTTCCAAATATGCCTTCACCAACTTCTTACGACCCATTCCAGATAAACGCAACTCCTTGCTCTTTCCGACTTTGGTTCGAAGGTCCAAATTCGGACTCTTTTGACGAAAAGCTTTTGCGTCGCGAATGGTCTTAAAACCGAGGACTCCAATAAGTGGATAATAAACTGCAAATACAGAACCGAGTTACTATGGCTTTCAAAAGCAACCGACTTCACATAAGATCAAAAATTTATTCAAGTTTACCTGGTCGAAACGAACTGTCAGAAATTTCGGGACAAAGACCAGCAGCCTTCAATCTCGTATTCTTCAGAATCAACTTGAAGCTACGTTGAGCCTTTTTCAACTTGAATAACTCGGTAATCCTTTCTTTCAGAGTCGAACCGAGTTTAGATCCTTTGCTTTTGGCTGCAAATAACAAAGTGTTGACCTGTTAGTACAAAAACGAGCAAAAGTCAGAACAACTCGGTGAAAAGAAGTAAAAAAAAAAAACTTACAAATTGCAGAATTAATATTGATGGGAATTGACATCCCATCGATTAAAGGTTTCGAAAAATTCGTAGTCTGCCAGTCTCCTCCAACCCATAACCATTCTTCTTGAAATCCATGAAGTGATTCGGGAATATCAGTAATTAAGTCACCAATCTTTAATCCTTCTTGGGGTCTTCCCGCGCAAGCATAACATATCAGAGGATCAGATACTTGTCTGTCGGCACATCATCTAAATGAATAGAGACTTCTTAGTTCATCAACGGTTGGCATGTCCCAACCCTTTTCCTTTAACAATACCATAAGGCCAATAATTCTTTTCCACGAATTCGGCGCTATCTGACACAAGCCAATTCCCCAATTTCTCAGATAGTCTGTGATTAAAGCAGGGAGAGGAAACCGAAGTCCCGATCTTAATGAATCAGCAAATACGCCTACACAGCCCGGCGGCGGACAAGTGATCCTTTCCCCTGGATAAGGAGCAAATAACTTTACCGAGGAGGGAATATAAACCTCTTCTCGGAGGATGACAATGTCAGCGTCGGTCAAAATGCTTGGTTCTCCTCTGTATTCATCGATTGGTTCGGGCCACCGCCGAGCTGGACGTCTCCAGTAATCGGGAAGCAACATGGCATCTTCTTCGACTCGTTTGTCCTTCTCGACAATATCTCTATTAAGATTTAATCGTTTTACCAGCAGGGGATCCCATCGATAATATTCGAGAGGCAATTCCAAATCCTCATCGGTGAAAATCGGAATATCAGAAATTGTACGGCTACTACTATCCTCAGTTTGAGCAGACATCTTTTTCGAAATCGATAAAAGTGAAAGAAAACTCGAAATAGATAAAGAAATTGAAAAGATTAGGGCAAATTCTTACCGAAATTTCTGAAAGCCCTGAATTGAAGAAAATACCGACAAAATGCACAAGAGAGAAATTAAAAGAAAAAGTCGCAAAAGATAGAGCGCAAGAAGAAGCAGAGAAGATTTAAGGTACTGAAACTTTTCGTACATCGAAACCGATTATAATTTATAGGTTTTGATTTGTAACCGTTGGAGATATCTGGAAACGGCGCGTGTAACGGACGTGTCTCAAAACGGTGTAACGTTACAGTAATTATTAATACACGTGGACACGTCCAGAAATGCCATGTCGTTATGAATTTATATCCGTTGGACCCATTAAATGCGGACACATCTTTTGAGAGCCGCCATGTCAGACCAAGTGCCGAACACGAAATAGCAAATACAGCAAAGTGTTCTCAAGTCGGTAAACAAAGCAAAACAAGTCGGAATAAAGTAGAACAACAAACGACATCAGCAGTTATTCGAAAGAGCTCCAAATACCTACTAATGTCGGGGGCCTCACTGTTGATATCCGACTTGATTACAAAATTGAAGACAAAGATCAATCACTCTATTGAAGAAATGATCTCTCAGAAGAAAATGAACTTAAGATAAGTCGGTATTTATTGGAATTCATTACCGACTTCCGAAGACTGTCAAAAGAACCGACTATTGAAACGGATGTGCCGACTATTGAAACGGATGTGAGAAAACCGACTTCAGTTCAATCCGACTTTGGTTCAACAAATATTATGATGAGCCAAGTTAAATTTCTACTATCCAAACCGACAAATACAAAGTCCAAATATTCAAGCAGAAAGCAAAGTTGGAAGCTTTTGATTGGACCAGCAAAACGAAAAAGTAATCATTGATGTTTCCCACCGCTTAAAGTAAAGCAGCTCAACATTAAATGTGTCTTTATCCATTTCGAGCAAGGAGACAAAAATTACTGTACTATAAATAGCAGAACTTATGATAGTGCGAGGATCTTTTGGCTCGACACATTGTACATGACTTATGATAATCTCGGTTTACTATAAAAAACCGACTCTTGTACTCCTGTGAAGATATCAAATAAAATCGAATTTCATTTCAATCTCTGTAATTTCACATCAGCTGTATTTAATTTCAAGTTGTTAATACAAGACAACAACACACATAAAAAGATAAAATGGCTCAAATAATCGATTACATTCTCGAGCACACATAAATAACTCGAATACCACACCATTTTTCTGAAATTAGCATAGAACTAGTCATTCCCATCAACACTCCATACAACACCCACATGCTCAAGCTGTTATGCAAATTAAGTACTTGACTCTCTTTTTTTTTGTCTTTTTTGTTTTTTTTTTNAGGCACCCAAACTGCAACTCAAGCAACTTATAATCCTTCTCCAAACACATAGTAGAAACTCCGTCATCATAACAATTGCACTGTCAAATCTCAAGAAATTCAATCAATTCGGTTGACAAAAACCAAGGTTTAAGGCTCAACGGGCTACTAATGAAAATATATGTTCAAGGTCAATGAAAAAGGCTAAAACGAGCTATGTCAAAGAAATGCCTCAATCATTTTCACAAATCACTACTTCAATCACTTCATTTCAAAACAGACTCAAAGCAAGTTCTGATCAACAGCGAATACGACCAATATCTCTCAAGAAACAATCAAGGCTCAAACCTCACATAAGGTAAATAAGTATCCAGCAAAACGACACATCAAGTTCATCAAAGCATACTAGTCATGGTCATCATCACATCTCCTCAACATCATCAACAATTATCAACAAATTTTAAAATTCACCATAATCCATACTCGCAAAACACACAAAATGACTCAATAAAAGACACTCAAATGCAAACAAAAGATGAAAACACCCTAAAAGAACTAGACCTGGTCAACCATATAAGACACATAATCATGTAAGAACTCCCCCACACTTAAAACCGAACAATGTCGCCATTGTCGATCATCAGTGCAAGGAAAGTTTATCCATATAATCAACCAACACAAAAGACAGAAAAACTAACCGAAAACGGAAATAAAGAGAAAGGAAAAGTACAAACGTACAGGGCACAATGACTAGACTAGTCACTGTGAATCCGGTGGTGCGGGTGGAGGGTGGAGGTACTCAGGCCCCGAACAACGGTGGGCCTCCATCAGCTCAAATCTCTCGCCCCATTGGGATCGGGGCAACTCCTTCGAACTGGGCTGGGGAGGACTAGTGTGGTTGTCGGTATGGTGTCCTTCCTCAGCACAGGCTCGGCCTTGCAATGACATCTTGGCGTACTCTCGCGTGCACGCTTTCTCAGTGAGCTGCTCAATTGCTCTAAGGTACGCGCACTCTTTCACGAACTTCACTTTCGGCTCAGGCCGAGGCTCTCGGATGGAAATGAGGGTAGATTCCCCCAACACAGTCATGCTCGCAGTCCCCTTCTTCACATCAATAACAGTTCTAGTGGTCGCCATGAAGGGTCGCCCGAGGAGGATGGCGTGCTCCTTACCACTGTCTTGCACGTTTCCCACATCGAGTACAACGAAGTCCACGGGGACCATCAGTTTCCCCACTCGGACGAGCACATCCTCCATAATCCCCACGGGATGACGGAATGAACGATCTGCAAGCTGTAAGCGCATCTTGGTTCGCTTCAATTCTCCGAGCCCGAGCCGATGATAAGCCGCGAGTGGCATGAGGTTAATGCCTGCTCCTAGATCAAGCATGCCTGAGGTCTCTTCTCCATTCCAGAAGGCTAAAGTGATCACAAAGCCTCCGGGATCTTTTTCCTTCTTAGGCAAATTATGCTGAAAGACACTCGCAGCTTCACACATAAGCACCTCATCGCTACTCTCGAGCCTCTGTTTGTTCGCCGCCAATTCCTTGAAAAACCTCGCATAAGCCTGTATCTTCTTCATCACGTCGGGAGGAGATAAATCGACATTGGTCGTAGCCAACATTGCATGAAGGTCTTGAATCATCTTGCGATCCTTCTCCTCCAAAAGTCGGCTAGGAAAAGGAATCCTCAACCTGTATGGGTTAGGGGATTGGTGTAATGTAGGCTCGGGGTGATGGTGTCACTGGGACTTCTTTCTCCTTAACAACTGCCTTCTCCTCCTGCTCAGGCATAACCACTGTAACTGAATTCGCATGCTCATGCTGACTCGGCAACTTCCCCTTGCTCAAGTCAGTCTCGATGGTCCCGACCCGTGTGGCCAACTGTCCCACTTGCGTCTCGAGGCGCTTAATGGAAGCCTCGTTGTTCATGGTTCGTTGCTTGTTGTCGGCCAAAAATTGTAGGATCTTATCCAGCTTCTCATCTGAGTTTGACGGGATCGGTCCAGCTTCTGGTGCTGACAACCTTAACATTTGTCCCCTGTGTTGCTGCTGATGAGGGACAAAGTTAGATTGAGGCGGCTGCTGGGAGTTGTTGTTAAACTGGAGAAGCTTGGGTGGTTTCTCTACCGGGGGTTGTACGTGTTCGAGTAGGGGTCATTTTCGGGCCGGTTCTGATACCCCTGCAATGCGTTAACCTCAACATTCTGCCCTCCGTAATTCGGCTCGATAGCCGACGGGCACATCTCAGAGCTGTGCCCCTGGACTCCACAGGCTCCGAACACATTCACAGCCATGGTCTGAACTGGTGAAGCTCCTCTTGCATTTAGTAGCCGCATCTGCTCCGTGAGCTCAGCTAACTGCTGGGCCATGACATTATTGCCCAGTCCTACCTTGTTCACTGTGGACCTCTTCCCTCTGATACTCTTCTGAGACGAATTGGCACTCATCGTCTCGTAGATCACAATCATCTTTTCAGCTGTTTTGGCCCCAATATCCCCTCCGGCTGCGTTATCCGCCATAAACTACAAGTTCTGGTGGAGGGAGTCATAGAAACAATTCGTTAATAACCATGGAGCGAGGTTGTGATGTGGGCACTGCCGTTGGAGGTCCTTGAATCGTTCTCAAGCCTCATGAAGAGGCTCGTTTGGCAGTTGAGCAAAAGAGACTATCTGGGACCGGATGTCTTGGGTCTTCTGATGAGAATAATACTTCCCGACAAATTTCGAGTAGACTTCGGCCCAAGTTGTGAGAGAATCCGGTGTGAGGGTCATGAGCCAGGCCTTGGCCCGGTCCTTCAGAGTCTCCGGGAAGCATCGCATCTTTAGCTGGTCCTCGGTCAGTCCGTGAAGAGGGAACGACTGGAGGACATTGTAAAACTCCCGGAGGAAGTGGAGTGGATCCTCATTTGGAAGACCATGGAAAGACGGTAGCTGGTTGTAATGGATCATCTTAAGCTCATACTTCTGAGCTTCTTGTGGCAACCAGATGCATGAAGTGATTGGCCCGATCATGGGTTGGGCCAAGTCTCGAAGGATGTTGCGAGGCGGTTGTTATTCGGCCATTTTTTAGTTACTCCCCTCGGATGATTCTGGAGAATGCTTGCCTTCTTCGTGTGATTCGAGAGTAAGCTCGTCTAGCAGCTCTCTCAGGCTCTCATTGAAAGGATTGTTGATTGGAGACAGCTTACGTCCACTCCTGGTATGCATACACTCAATCAAACAACGGGTTACGAGCACCAATAGTAAAGAAAAGAAAATAATAAGAAAAAGAAACACCGAAAACAAGAAAAACACAAAACCAAAGAGAAACACGAAAAATAAGATGAATAAGTGCACAAAATATGTCCTAAACCTTCCCCGGCAACGACGCCATTTTGTTGTAGTAATTTTTACCGGAGTAGAATCGAAAGATTCGAACACCGGGTCATGTCTCTCGAGGAAGGTCAGCCGGATTACTTTGCACGTTTATTCAAGCACTAATAAAAGAAATAAAATTCCTAAACATTCCAAATCAAAGATTGGTTTTGGTTTAATTATCAACTACTGCGAAAATTCAAATTAAGCAATAAAAAAATAGTAAGTAACAAAGAACAATTAGGATTTGAGAAGCTAGGAAGTCGGGGATATCTGTTTTGGTTCGAAAATGCAATTATCAAGCAATAGATTGTTCGGTTAAGTGATTTGACTAATCGACACGTTCAAGCACTCATTCTCAATAACTTTTCGTAACAAGAGAACAAACTAGAACGGCAAATTAACAATTTATTTAACTCCTAGGCAATACAGTTACGAACAAGCCTAGTTCATACGAGCCTATTTCGACCGACTCCTCCCCTTTCGGTTCTAAAAGTCGATTAAAGTAGACTAGAAGGTGTTTAATCAACTAGTCCGTTTAGAATAACTAACATCAAGCAAGAATATATCAAACTCAATTGAAAACAATTGGGGATTGAAGTGTCACCCTTCAACAATTCTCAATACTCGAGCCCGACAATTGAAAAACCCTAGAAAAAGATCAACTCGCATGAAATTGAACAATCTTGAGCCCGACAATCACAAACGATATCAAAACATCAATCCCCTATCCCTAGCATATGAATTTAGCTATTCATAATCAAATAATCAACACAAGAAATCTCAACCCAAGAACTCATATTTAACGAATAAATTAAAAGAGAATCTTACGATTGATAAATCCCGAAGTTGAATTCGAATAACAATCTTGAATCCAAAAGCAATAGCAAAATCCAAGTTCAAATCCTTGTTCTACGTTCAAAAATATGAAAAGAGAATGAAAAGCGAGTTCAAAAGACGAAGGGGGTAGGGTTATGTCGTTTCTGGAATGAGAGATGCCCCTTCTGATCGTCGTACACGCATTTATATAGCAGAGAGGGTCCACAACGCGATGTTGGTGCGGCACGGCGCGGGAGGCTCGCTGAACGCCCGCGACGAGTGTCACGGCGCGGGGAGTTGGCGCGGCGGCCTGGAGCTGGTTGGGCAGCATGCTCGACATTGCATCTCGGGCCCGTTTGAACTCATCTGACTTCAGAAATGAGTTTTGATTTTTTCTGCTCGTCGCCAACACAGTGTTCTACCATATTATCCTTGCCAAAACAATTTCTTCTCCCACATCAAAGTCAAGGGACTCAACCTGCACACCACTAACAACAAGAAAAACGCAGAAAACTAGAAAATAATCGAAAACATAGAAAAGACTCAAAATAAGGAAAAACACGCAATAAAATACAAAACGAATTAACACGAACTAAAAGACCTAATATGGGGGCAAAAGAAATGAAAAATAATAAGGAAAAACGCAACAAAAATGGGACAAACATACTCCGGTAAAATATGTCTACAACACTGTGTTCAATGCTGTAACAATTACTATAGATGTTACAATTGTTTGATTTAAAATAATATTTTAGTTAACTCAGATATGCAAACAAAAGCCTTGAAACATAAGGTCAAAATTTTGTAAAACGTAAATTAAATTTCTTAAAAAAAAAAAAAAAATGTTTTAGCACTCCAATTGTTAATATTTAACTACATTCGTAAATAGTATATTAAATCCCCCACACACAAAAAAAAAGGTTTTAGCACTAGATTGTAAATAGTTAACAAAAATTAAAAAATAAAAGTAAAAGAAAGAATGTTTGAATTAGATAGAGATCTGCATTTTAAAAAAAAATACTTATCAAATTTCTTTAGTTAATAGAGCTTTTAAATTATTGCACTCCTTTTACAAGTTATTAATAAATATACAAAGATATCACATAACTCAAAATTTCGAAACAAAACAAAACAAGTTACAGCAGGTCTTAGTAGATATGTTATAACATTCTATTTTTCATATAAAACTGAACAATTAAATATTCGCAATGCATATATCTTATAAAAAAAAATGCAAAGCTTTATATTTTGGTAGATCTAATTGTAATCAATTTGAACTGAAACACTATAAATCGGTAACGATTTTCTAAAATCCGGTCGATTTGGCTATTTATTAGAAAAATGTATATATATGTTTTTCAAATTTGTAGACCTTGATAGATCTACATGTAATCGACCGATTTGAACCGAAATACTATAACCCAGTAAGTTGTTTTTACAAAATCAGATCTATTTTGCTCTTTCCATCTCTCTCACGCCCGAAAACTAGAATTTCAGGTGTTTTTTTTTAACAATTTCCGATTGTTCAACGAAACAAATCGAAATCGCTGGTAAAACATTAATTTTTCCTTCATTTTCGGCGAAAAATATTTTAAGAAAAGCTGAGATTTATGGTTTGGGACGGATGAAAGAAAGATAAAGAGAGGGAGATAGAGAGAGAAGCGGCGAGAAAACTCGAGAGAGAAGTGGCCATTTTTACACCACATGACTCATGACACATAAGTACAATACATGTCCATTTTATATTTTAGTGTCACATATTGCAATACATAAGTTCAAACTCACTCCACAAACATAACCTCATCGGGCCTAAAACCTCTAAGTTGGACTAGATAAAAACTTTAAATATTGGCCCAATTTTTATTTATTTATTTATTAAATATTTTTAAATGCAACCCAATTTTTAAAAACTAGCCCGATTTTTAATTGTCCAAATGTTATGGTTTTAAAAATTTAGGCTCACATGTTTTAAATAAATGGCCCAAAAAAATTTAATACAATATATAGTGCAAACAATTATATTTAGTAATAAAATTCACCTCAACTATCTATATATATATTATAAGAATTAACATTTTTTAAAAATAGTAGGTCAAAACCTGGTCATCATTAATTACATTCCATTTTAAGTAATTTTTCTTATTTTTAAATTTTTAAATCCGGCAGCAATGAATGTTGCCCTTAAAATGTGGCCTTTGTTACTTATTTATTATCTTTACGGAAAATCCGGCAACCTTATATGTTGGACTTAAAATTGGAATTTGTTACATTATCCAATAAAGTTACTGCTGACTTTAAAATTATTTTTGGAAACATCTTTTTTCACCAAAAATTACGGGTGATTAAATTATATTGTTTGGCAACTTTTAATTTTTAATAAAAAAGAAATTATGGATGATTTAATAACCAGAAATTATATTGTTTGGCAACTTTTAGCTTTTAATTTCTAATAGCTAATGCCATTTAACATTGGTATTAATTAATAAATCACATTCATGTATCTAAAAATATGATTCGTAATATTAGTGTTAATTAATTACTCACATTTACGTACTTCTAAAAATATGATCCGTAAATATGCAATGTTGAGTATGATATGTTGAAAATTAATTAATTAATTAATTACTTAATCACTCGACATGTTGAAAATTTATTTTTCTTTTTGGTTTTAATGGAAATTTTATCAACTTTCCCATAAAATTTGATCAATCTTGAATATGATATCAACATGCAATGTAACATTTTGTTTCCTTTCAAATAATTCTACAATACAAATTATTGCATTGTACATTCATTAATTAATCAATTTATTTTATAAAGTTGGCAAGATTAATAAATCCAATATAAAGTGGACGATTTTATTTGAGATATTGATGATCATTTTTTATTTGGTAGAGATGTGTTGTAATTAATAAACGTTTGAATTTATGGTATAAAGTGGACAATTTTATTTTGATATGAAATGTCCGAATTTAAATGGCATGAATAGAAGTGTATTTTGAAATTTTGAAAGTGGTATGAATTTTATTTTGTATGAGTATGAAAGTCAAACTTTAGATTGATTTGTTATAAAATCTATGTGATGTGATGCTCAAACTTTACCATATTCTCATTAGAACTTGTCATAAGATATTGATGATAATTCGGCAAATTGGTATGTATTCCTCTTGAAAATCAGATAGATCTTTGAACAAATATTGGCTAATAAAATTTAAAAGTTGTAATTTGATCTAGAGAATTGATTGATAAATTTGAACAATACGGTAACTGAAAATAAATACAAAAAATTGCGGGATAATATATATATATATATATATATATATATATATATATATATAATAAGAATTAGCATTTTTAAAAAATAGTAAGTCAAATCTTAGTCAAACTCCCATTAGCATTGATTACATGTCACTTATGGCAATTATTTTTTTAACTTAAATACGTGCAGCATCAAATGCTGACCTTAGAATGTGAAAATTGTTTCAGCATCATTCCATATATCGCGGTAAGTTTAAAAAGTCAATATCATTCTATCGCATGCTATCATAAACCTACAGAATCCCATATAAATCTGAAAATTGTTTCGGCAAGCTTAAGAAAATATAATTCCGGTAAGTTTAAAAAGTCAATATCATCCCATCGCATGCCATTATAAACCTACAGAAGCCATCGTATAAATGTGAGTGAATTTGAAATATATGATCACTTATCTATTGTAACTGATTTTTTAAAATAATAACAAATAATTTAAAAACAAAAACTAATTCACTCTAATGTCTAATTACTAATATAAATCCCTTATGTATGTCTAATTACTAATATAAATTCCTGATTTGTGGTAAGATTTTTTGTAAAGATGTCTAATTACTAATATAAATCCCTTATGTATGTCTAATTACTAATATAAATTCCTGATTTGTGGTAAGATTTTTTTTAAAGGAAGCTAGAAGCTAATTTTCACTATCTAATTACTAATGTTTTTTCAAATATTGTTACCATTTTGAATTTTATGTTCTCCTGTACAAGCTAATTTTTTTATGGTGTATAATAAATTGATATAGGATAAATTATATCACATGCTAACCTCACATTTTTAATTTATAATTATTATTCAATATTGTTTACCCTCATATTTAATTAATAATATTTTTTTCTTGCTCTTCTAAAAGAGGATCAATAGTAGTTCCCCACTTCTTTCGTTGGGTGATTTGAACTCGATACTTATTTATAATCAATATTTAATATTGTTACCCGTGCATAGTACGGGCTACACACTAGTTTGGAGTACACAAATTAATCATTCACACAAGTAAAATCATTATATGTATAAGTTTAATACATATAATAGTGATTGTTATATTACAAATTTTCATTATTTTGTGTTTGCTCCATTCATTTTATCACACATTTTTAAGATAGTAAGTTTGACTTTACGAAAAAGGTAGATGTTGTATTTGAAATATTAAAAAATAAATCGTAGTGCATAATTTAATTTTATTAATTTTATTATGGTAGTTACATTATCGGATGCATCTACGCTAATACCTTCGTTCCAAAGACCAGATTCAATCATTCAAGAATTTGGTATATTTTTTTTATTGTTGTATATTTTATAACATTATTACAGTCATTGAATTATAACAATATTGTTATTATTATGTATTTTTTATATTGACCATTAGTTAATTTTTAATGTTAGGTGTTTCATTCCCAAATTATCAACGTTCGTCTCAAAATAGTTCTATAACTCATATCACAAATGCTTATTGGAGCAGTTTACTGCCTTTAATTAATCTTACAAAGAACAATGATGAAAATGCACCACCGACATTGTTGTTAAACAACATTAGCAATGGTAATTCTAAATTTATTATCAAAATGTCTAATTTCTTTTTGGGGTAGCAAATTTATTTTGTTAATCATATGTATTTAAATGTTATTTTTCGTTTATTGTTTTATAATAATAATCTAATTTTTTTTTCGAGTTCCTTAAACTTGCTGCCTCGAAAAAACGTAGGCGGTCGTCCCAGACTTGCATTACCTGTCCTCACAAATGGTAACTCTAAACTCATTATAATTTTTGTCTAATTTATCTTTTTGGACGTTAAAAAAATTATTAAATTTAGTTTTTCTATATTTAGAAGATATTTTTTTGTTATTTTTTTTAATAATAATTTTATTTTGTGCAGTTTCATTATTAAATTTGGCCCCTCGAAAAAAGGTAGGTGGTCGTTTGAGGCGTCCATTACTATTGCTTATAAGTTTTATTATTTTTTCCTCTATCATATTGATTTTCGTGCAAATACACGGGTCACAACTAGTATATATAATTGCTAGCATAACATTTAATTTTACCTAATAAATTTTACCTATTAAATAATACATACATGACAAACTTTCCATATACTCCAAAACCGTTACTTTCTCTAAGTATATCAATTTTGTCTATTTCAGAATCTAGTAACGAATGTTACATTTGAAACTAATCCAAATTAACTCAGTAAAAGCATTTGGTAATTAAGACAAAACTGTTACATTTTATATCATTTGAGTAATATTTATATTTTCTTATTGTATCATTTAATAATTATTATTCAAATTAATAATTATACTTTATACTAAATGGTATAAAAATTACATAAACATAAAAAATTCTATTGTAAAACTTTTTGTTCAAGTTATTATTTTAAAATCAATAATATATTTCTTATCTGATTAAACGACTATTTTCTAAATAAATTAATTTATTTTAATGTCATAGTAAAATCTCTTGAAATCGCATAAATAATTATTATAATAAATTTAATAATTTTCAGTAAATTAATTGGTCATAATCTCTCAAAATTACAAGTATTATTATTTATTACATTTTATGCAATCAACATAGTGATTCATATGCAATCAAATAGTTACGTACTATTTATTTTAACTGAAATAATATGATATCATTATCTAACTTATAATTTTAATATTCTATGCAGAAATATAACTTATAATACTTTATGTTTAAAATTTAATTTCATTGTCTAATTTATAATTTAATATTATATATATATAAATAACTTATCTATACTTATATTAAAGGGAGTACTATTTACCAAATTAAGTAGCCAGAAAAGTCAACAGCATTTATTGCATTACTGTTTCCGTATTATACTAGATATAAAAGGATATTCTATTTACTACATTTACTATCCAAAAAAGTCAACTGCATTAAATGTCATTACTATTTTGGTATTATAATATTTTGTTTATTTAATTGATTTATTTATTTGTTTTATTTTAAAAAGGTAAGTATAATAAAAAGATTTTAATAATAAAAAAATCAAATACCAAATAAAAATGTACACTTTGACTTATTTGATTATATTTGGTATTTGATTATACTAAATATATTCCTATTTAGTATATACATTAAATACTTACTAAAGTATTTATTTGTTCTATTTGTCAAAGTTAAGTATAAATTTGTTTATATTATCAAATCATACAAAAATATTAAATCCATATTGTAAAAAAAAAATCATATAATTTTATAACAATTCTACTACACTATTTAACAATATTTTTTTATTATATAATAAAATAATAATTAAATATTATATGGTGAACAACAATAAGTAAAACTGTTACTTTCTCTTATATTAAGGGATAAATTTATATACTAAAATTAAATTTTTATTAGTATAAATATTTTAGTGAGATAATATATTAATTACTTTACAAGCTAGCCCTAACATGCTCATATTTAATGTTTTAAAAGATGTAGAAAAAAAGCTTATAATAACTTTAGTATTTTTTAGACTTAAAGGTTGATTAAAACAGATAAAAATTCTTAATTTTTTAGACTCAAACGTTGATTAGCACCATAGATTGAGAGTTTATATTTAGTAAAATTCCTAATTGTAATAAAAAAAATAATTTTTGCTATATTTTAGAATATCTTTAAATTCATTATAAAAAAAGAAAAAAAAACTACAATGAAAAAAGCAAGTCAGCTATATATCAATTTGTTGTACTCCTCAATTCATATTCACAATTTGGCTACAAGGAAAGGAAACTCATTGATTAAAATATTATTTTGTCAGTAGTCTTAATGTACAAGAGACTTTAAGACTCCACTTGAATATTATAAAACTTTTATTGAACATTGTACAATTTCTTGCGTATTATAAACTTTTATTGAATATTGCATCTTATAATATAATATTCTCTAATAAAATATCTCGTGCTTCGCACAGGTCACGTACTATATATATCCCGTACATTTTTCTTTTTTCATGTATATAATTATAAGTCTGGATAAATAGCCTTAAAATTGTGCACCCCGTACATCGCACGGGCTGTGTACTAGTAATACTTTGTATATATGTGCAAATGCACAAGATGGAATGTTAGTCACATTAATTACCTATTAATGCTACACCATTTGCCAGATCTATTCCAAAACCTCCAAAACAATTTCTTATCTTAAATTCAAAAGGGGTAAAATCCCAAAATTCATTCATCCTCAAAGCCAGGTTGCCCGAATCAAAACAATTTGTTATCTTCACATTCTAAAGAGGTAAATATTAAATAAATAACTAGTAAGTTTATAGTTACTAAGACCCAACCACTGACCAGTTATACTTTCTAACATATATTCATTATATATTTTACATTCTAAAAAATAATTTAAACAAAAATATGACATTTTTATAATATAAATATATATTTTTATTTTTATGAAAACAGTCTGATGTCAATCCACTACTAGCCGCTTGGTACAAGAATTTGCAAAAATTAGTTATAATTCTGAAAAGAAGGGGTTGTCCCTTTCCCAATGACTTCAACAAAACAAAAACCTGTGAGTTGTTTTTGCTGTCCTTCTGTTACTGTTTCACAGTTTGGTGGGTAGTAAAAAAGAACCCCTTTTTGTTGTCTGACCCTGTTTCTGTTGGGCCCTGGAAAAGAGTTATTGCCTTGCTTTTAATATGTTTATATATAATATATAGCTTTTATTGTACTCTGACACTCACTCAAGCCAGCGCTTAATTACTCACCTCTCAGTAGAAACGGTTGCTTGGTTTGCTGTCAAGAACATGCCAACAGTGTCCCCTTCACTGTTCTGCATCAAGAATTCATAGATTTTAAAAAATCTCTCTTTTTGTGTGTGTATGTTTATCCCTTTGATCTGAAGAGAGAAGCTTTTATTAATCTTTCTTGATTTTGCACATGCTTCCTCTCTCTCACGGCACCACCCAAGCATTATTTTTGGGGCTTTTCCAAGAAACCAATGCTTCTTCACTTTCTCTCTCTTGTTTATTGCTTGCTTCTCACTCTTACTGCTAGTGGGTCTTCATCTTTAAACCTACCCCCTTTAGTTATTGGTTCTAGCCACCCCCATTTGACATTGACTCTTATTTTTGCAGTTTTTTTGAGTTACTGAGGAGGGAAAGATTTGTGGGCATTTCCTGATTTTGTTGTTTGAGGTTTTTTGATGTAAAGGCTGAATTTTTGAGATTTTTTCTTTGAGTTTGGCATGGGGGTGGTGCTGATGATTCATGTTTTGGGTTTGGCGCTTAAAGTCTGTGCCTTTTTTGCTTGCTCTTTATGGATTCATGGATCTGCTGGTAATTTCTGCATCTCATCTTGTTTTGCTTTAGTCTTTGGCCTTAGTTTTGATATATGTTTGCTTTGTGGCAAAAACTCAGTTGCATTCCAATTTTTACTCATATTGTTTTTCTTAATGTTTTGCCTTAGTTTTTGACATGTGCTTGCTTTGCTGGGAAAAGTCAGTTGCAAATTCCGTTTTTTCTTAAGCTGGGGCTTTCGCTGTAATTTAGTTCTGGAAATGTCATGTAGCTCATGTTTTCTTATATGTCAATGACAACTAATCTTGATTGGCTCACATTCGTAAGAGGAAAGTGAGAAATCTAACTCTTTTGATATCATTCTTTTAATGTGTTTGTTTGCCTGTGAATCAATTAACCACTATTCAATTCCGGACGGATTAAGGTTTATAACTAATGGTTTCGGATAGATTTCTTGTTTAGATCATTGTGATGGTCTTATCAAAGTGCAGTGTAATATTTACTAAACAATTATGAAGTGATGTGAAGAATTGAAGCTTTATACAAGCCCGTGTTGTATCGTTGCAGAACTTTCATTATGGCCAATCTGAATGTTTTCTATACTTTGCATTAGATACAATAAGCAGTTAAAAGATTCGTTACTCTATATGCTCCTAGTATTGCAGATTCATCAAAATTAATTTTGTTTTTTTCGAAAGCCTATTTTTCGTCAATCCTTTACCAACAAACAAAAAAAAAATAAAAAAAAATGAATCATTTCAGGTCTAGATTTGCAGCCACAACACACAATGCCTCCTCACAGTTATGCTCCTTTACCCCAAACTCCAACTGCTCAACCGTCTTTTGCTCAGCCGAGTTCTTCAATGGCACCGAACAATATCTTTGTTCCAATCTTGCCACCTGTTCCTCCACTCATAGTACAATCTCCAGGTACATATTAATGCTAAGTAGCTATCATGTGTAAAAGATGTGTCATCATCTCATTGACTTATAATCATAAAATGGTTCAAATTGATTTATATTTTCAGTGTGCAGCACCTGCCACGTCATCACCTTCAAGCAGGTCACCAACAAACGAACAAACTCCTCAAGCACCCTCAAATTCTCATTCTCATCAAGCTAAACCACCTATTATTAACATCCTTATAGCTCCAGGTATTAAAATCAGAGAATGTTATCTTTGCTTATTTTGGCTTTGTTTCTTATTTTACCCTCACTTGAACTAAATTCAAATGTACCTCTTAATTTCGAAACATTTTGAACTGCAGTATCTCGGCCACCTTCTAATTTGGTCACGTCGAATGAACCAATCATGAATGAACCTCCAACAAATCCTCCAGGTGATAAGAATTTCGTGCGTATCTTATAAAAAAAATAAAGTAAATTATAAATCGACATTGTTGCAGTGTGGATATGTTGAATTGCTACTGTTGGATCAGAGAATATGTGCTTGACAACATTTTATTCATAAATGGATCTTATCTCTGTTTTCAACCAATTTTGTTTCGAATTACGAGATTAAATGAGTATCCTGTTGTTTTTCCGAATAGAACAAATCGCTTTTCCTATTTTAGCTCCTCCTCCAAGCATCAAAAAAACAACAAAACATATTGTTAAAGTTTCTCCACCTGTAAGCTACTCCCCGACTCAAGGTTTGTTGACTTCTTTCTTTTACATACTATTTACCTCTTACAATCGGCTCTTATATGAAGAAAAATAGAGGCAAAAAATGTTATGTGGTTGCACTTAATTCTGTGCAGGTCCTACTTTAAGCAACCCTTTGGAGCACTCTAACAACATTCCCCCACCTCGTCAATTTTCCAAGTCGATAGAGTTTCGTTCACCGAGAATTCATCGTCATCCAAAGGTGTATAATTCTACTCCTGCTCCTGAGCCGCATGTGATTCCTCCCCCTTCTCCACCTGATAGTAATCATGCTCTGATACCAGCTGCAGCTTCTCCTTCTCAGCAGACTATATGTAAGGCTTCATCAATGTAGAGTTATGAGGTTGCAAATTGTATAACATCTCATATTTCAGTTTCATTCAGAGAGAACTTTTTTTTTTTTTTACTCAAATCGCGTTTATTTTAATTTTCAGAATATATCATCTATTCACTCAATTTTCACCTTTTCTTCACAAATTTTTCTCGCATCCGACTGACAGTTGTATCTAATAATAATTTAATTATTTTTTCAATTGAATAAACTTTGCCAATTCATAATCATCATTTCTTGTTCTGTCAAGAAGTTTTTGCATCCAGTCGCCACCTAAGTTTATGCATTCGAATTTTCATTTCTGTAACTTATATATGAATCTTTTCTTCTCGGCAAAGTTCCTATTAACTCTCCTAGAGTATCTCCATCCGGCCCATCGCATAGAATTCCCAAATTGCCCTCGCTGCCACCAATGCTACTTCTACCACCTCCACCTCCTCACAGAGGTTGATGTACTTCTCTTTATCTTCCTCCATAATTGTAAAAATTAGTTTTTTATAAAATACTTAACGTAAAATCAACAGGTTGTGAACCAATGATATGCACCGAGCCGTACACATACGGCCCACCCGAAACTCCATGTGTCTGCGTACTGCCAATACAAGCCGGGCTTCGCCTGAACATGGCACTCTACTCTTTCTTCCCTTTAGTTTCAAAGCTAGCTTCCGTAATTGCTTCCGGAATATTCATGAAGCAAAGCCAGGTTCGTATAATGGGAGCCAATGAAGCCGAAGATAATCCCGACAAGACTATCGTCCTCATTGACTTGCTACCCCTTGGCCGGAAATTTGACTACACCACAGCATACATCACGTTTCAAAGATTTTGGCAGAAGAAAGTGATTGGAAAAACCGAGCTCTTTGGCGATTATGACGTGCTGTATGTGCAGTATCCAGGTAAAGCCATGGCCAAAAGCCCAATATCATCAAGTTTGAATCACTTTATGGTTTTGATCTGACTACTCTTGAGTTTTTTTCTTTTTTTTTTCCGAACTTCGGAAAAATAATAATTAGGTCTGCCACCTTCTCCGCCATCACCGCTGTCGACAGGTGGCATCATATCTAGCAAACCTTATCCGGGCCGTGAAGGCCCGAAGCCCGTTGAGCCCCTTGGGGTGGATGTAAGTGTGAAGCAGCAAAAGCGCGGACTTGGCGGTATCATATTGGCAACGATAGTATTATCTTGTTTTGCGGCTGTAATCTTGTTCTGTGCTGTTGCCTGGGTTTTTATCTTCCGGTACAGGCACCGTGTTTTCCACCCGGACCCTTCTCCGCCAGCCATTTTTTCTTCCCAAGCAAAGTCATCAGGTAAAAATTTATTCTTCCTTTCTCATTTTCTTTTTCCATTTCCTTTGTTTTTTCTCTCTCTTTTTTTTTTGTTATTCTGTGGTGCAGTTGTGATCTTGTTGAATTTTTAGGTTTTTTGTTTCTATGAAATACATTGCAGAGTATTTTGAACTTGATAAAAATGGAAAATAAAAGCATCGTGCCTTGTTATTATAGATTTGCCCCACCCCAACACATAAATGGATAAAAGAAAAAGAAAAGGAAAAAAAAAAAAACAGAAGATTGATCCCCTTATATATAATTTCGGAACACGCTGAGCCTAAGTGACTGCTTCGCACGTTTCGTAATCTTACATGCTAAAAATATTATGCTTTGTAATATGGCTTGGATAAAAATTACTAATTTTTTTATACCAAATAACTTAGGTTCGGATTACCATATATATACAGATATTTAATGTATTTAAATCAATCCATATAAATCTATTTATTATTTTCTTTCTATAATATGCATATAATATTACTTTCCAAATTTTATGCTTTGTTCATATTATTCCATTATGTGTTTTAAATAAAAATATTATAAATAAAATTAGTGATGTATATATATTCGTTTTCATAATTTAAAATAATATTGTTAATTCACTTAGTTATTTATTATAAATTGTTATATATTGTTCTTTACTTATATTTTCCAACTTCAACATAATATATAATTTTTTTTTTTCATTTTTATTATACTAGTTTTTAATTAATCAACAAAAATTGTTTCGACGACGTACATTCATGTGATGCAGGCCTACCCGTGTCTATGATCAGAAGTCCGAACAATTCTCCTTCATTCTCTCTAGGTTCCAGCATGGCACCATACACTGGCTCAGCAAAGACATTCACTTCACACGATATAAAAAGAGCAACCGATTTTTTCAATGAAGCAAGAATAATCGGCGAAGGAGGGTTCGGGCGCGTGTATAGTGGCGTTCTCGATGACGAGACAAAAGTGGCCGTGAAAATACTCAAAAGGTACGACCAACAAGGCGGCCGTGAATTCCTGGCCGAGGTCGAAATGCTCAGCCGGCTTCATCATAGGAACTTAGTAAAGTTGATCGGTATTTGCGTGGAGGACCCTACTCGATGTCTTGTTTACGAATTAGTACCCAATGGTAGCGTGGAGTCTCATTTGCATGGTATGAGTGTGAAGAGAATTGTTAGAAGCCATCGAGTACTTTTCAATTACAATTACAATTACACCCCCCTCGAATTTTCGGCACATTTCAGAAATAATCCCAGATTTTTTTTATTTTTATTTTTTCGTATGGCTGTTTTGTAGTATATGAAAAATTGTGGGGCGTAAAAGTAAAATTCTACTTTTTTTTGAAAACTTTGAGTTGAGCATATTTTGGTGATTTTGTCAGGGTGTGATAAAGAGAGATCTCCACTTGACTGGAATGCTCGTTTGAAGATTGCGCTTGGAGCCGCTCGAGCTTTGGCGTATCTGCATGAGGACTCGAGTCCTTGTGTGATTCACAGGGACTTCAAAGCCAGCAATATCTTGCTGGAGGATGATTTTATGCCAAAAGTATCTGATTTCGGGTTGGCACGCACGGCATTGGACGAGAACAGACACATCTCGACACGTGTTATGGGGACTTTCGGGTTTGAACTACTCTCTCTCCCTTTATTTTTTTCACAAGTCGAATATTCCGACAATATTTGTTTGTATTATATAAGAGAGATACTCAGGCCAGTGATGATGGATCTAGGAATTTCACTAGAGGGGCCGATTTTAAATGTTATAACGAACTTGTAGTTTAAGTCAAAACGCTTATTTCATGTAAAAATATATTTACTATAAATATAAATATTGATATTTGTACCATCAATTTTTTAAAAAACTTAAAATCCGTACCACCCTCACACTTACTTTTAAAAACATAAACAAAAAAAAAAAAATATGTGATTTCATGTATTTATAATTTAAGTTCAACATCTACAGTTTACGTGAAAAATAAATTTTTTGGTTGAAAATTTAATTTAAATTGAACTTTGCAGCACATCATAACATGTTTGTTGACGAGAGTTTATTATAAAATGAATATTTTTTTAAGAAGAAAATAAGTAAATTTAAATACATTGAAAAATTATATTTCTATAAATCCCTAAATCGATTTACAATTAAGAGGCCGAAAGAGTAATAGATCATTATAAATATTTTCAAAAACTCATCTAGAAAAATGTAAAATATAAGGATCTTCAGTACATTTTTTAATAAATAAATAATATTAGTAATTTAAATTAAAAAATCATAAAAATAAGTTTTAATTATTAATATATTGTAAATATTTTTTTACATTTTCTTTATATGTATCTATATATATATATATATTGATTTAAAAAATTCTTATCCTCACATATATCGTCAAAGGTACGTAGCCCCCGAGTACGCAATGACAGGTCATCTCCTCGTGAAAAGCGACGTCTACAGTTACGGAGTCGTCCTCCTCGAACTTCTAACCGGCCGCAAACCGGTCGACATGTTCCAACCTCCGGGCCAAGAAAACCTCGTCTCGTGGGCCCGACCTCTCCTTGCAAGCCCACAAAACCTACAGTCGATTGTCGACCAATCCATACTAAATTCCGACCCTTCTCTTCTCGACAGTATTTCGAAAGTAGCCGCAATTGCCTCGATGTGCGTGCAGCCAGAGGTTTCCAACAGGCCTTTCATGGGCGAGGTAGTTCAGGCCCTAAAGCTCGTCTGCAATGAGTGTGACGAAAATCGAGAATGCCTGTCAAGAAACTCGAGCAGCAAGGATTTGTCTTTGGGCCCGGAAGTTAGGGAAAGTAGTGCTTATTCGGGCCTGGCCCGTTTGCCGGGCCCTTTACTTTCTCCGCCTTCGACTTACTCGGATTACGATTATCGGATGGATATTGTGGAGAGGGATCTTTCGATGTCGGGCCTGTTGAGCCCGTCGGCCAGATTCGGGCCGCAGGATTCGGAATCTTTCAGGAGGCATTCGAGTTCGGGCCCACTAAGGACAGGACAGGCAAGGCCCATTTGGAGAACCATGAAACGGTTTTCGCGTGGGAGTGTGAGCGAACATGGGGCCCGGTTTAGACTGTGGCCCGGGTCTCATTAGTGTGTATAGGCGCTTTTTTTTTTTTGGGTTGGTAAGTGATAAATGAAGGGTGATTTTAGGAGTACATTCAGTAAATGTACTGTTTTGCAAAGAGCAATGTGAGGATTATGGGCTGTTGGTGAAAGTTGTTGTACAGAAATGAGTTCATTTACCAGTGGCTTTTGGTCACACATTTGTGTATTGACATGTATAATGGAACTGCCCAGAAAAATAATTAAGGAGAAGACCTTCCCTTCTTGTTTGAAAGGATTGGATGACACAACTCTTTATATTATTTTTTTTATTTTTTTCTTAGGAATGTACAACATTATACTATTAGGGCACGTTTGAGGAGTACGGCGGGATAAGAGCTTATTCGGGATAAAAATTATCCTCTATCGTGAACTTTGAAAGTGTATTCAATGACTTCAGTCTGTTCACGGATGTTGAATCAAATCAATGGGATAATAATAATCCACACATTAATAATTGGTCGTTTGGGAAGTTTGATAATGGAGCAATACAATTTAGATTCCATGTATATCCTTGTCATTACTTAAAAAACGATATATTTATTGATTAGGCTGAG
>BKCP01005294.1:133208-151203 GCA_008636005.1 Striga asiatica | reverse complement strand
AAATACTCAAAAGCCTCGCGGGATGGCCTTTTCAAACGGACTTTTATCTACACTAGTGCGTAGCCCGTGCGATGCATGGGATGGTATATTTTCCAGAAATATTTAACGTGTGAAATATTAAAAATAATATAATTTATATATATGTAACAAAAATAAATGGATTGCAAAGAAGGAAAAAAAATATAAATTATTGAACACTTTCTTTGTGAAGTAAAATTTGTGAAGCTTTGATATATTTGATTATGAATAGAAAAGTATGAAATACTACCTTCGGACCGTTGAGATAGATGAGAAGATTTACTTAGAATATATAGAATAAATATTGAGATAATGATTTACCTTTTACCTAGTATATATAAAATAAATATTGACATGATGTGGGAAAATTATGACGAATTATGACATAAATTCGTTTAGAAGTTAGTAGAAAATATTAAAAAATTAGATTTATTTTTTATTTTTTAAACCCTTACAGTAATTCGTACGCTCCTTTTCATACGCTTAATTTATCAAGTTTACACATACAAATCAAAATTAATGCAACTCGAAATATTATATAACAAATAAAATGAGATTTTTTATCTAACATTTAGTATATTGCCGAAAATTATTTTATAAATCTTATTCTCTTTTTATGCACATAGATATTAAAGAATGAGTAAAAAAATTATCTAAATATGTTTAAAAGTATCTAATATTATATGTGTTAACAATGTTACAACCAAAAGACATTAAGAATACGTAGACTATTATATAACATATGTGAAAGTATTAAAATATTTTATATTATTATCGAAAAATGTGAAATTACCTCAATTCTGTCTAGACTATTTTATAAGAAAAATATATATACTTAAAGTTAGCATACACACACAAATATATATCCTTAAAGTTTGCCCAACTAACATGTTTAAAAGTATATACAATTTTATATATAAAAACACGTTTAAAGTTTACATATTTTACAAAAATTAGACTGCTCTCAGTTTATATAAAGTTTGTTGTTCTCATATTCGGATAACGTATTATGCATTTAATGAAAGCACCCTACATACAAATTTATAAATATTAATTAAAATAATTTTCTAAATTATATAAAATTGAAATAACAAAAGTAAATATTACCTGTTCATCATGAAACAGTATATGGAATGCGTTACAGCTCTCCCGTTCGTGATGGGTTTCAATACTGCGGGTGCTCTCAGACGCAAAAAAAGTTTGTTTCTTTTGTTAACGGAAAACGGAATCAAGCGTCGGTTACAGCTCTCCCGTTCGTGATGGGTTTCAATAATGCGGGGTGCTCTCAGACGCAAAAAAAAAGTTTGTTTCTTTTGTTAACGGATATGCGATGAAAAATTATTCTCTGTATTTTTTTTTCTCTGAACTCGTGAATGATGAGTTGTAATGGTGGTAGTGAATATCCTTTTATACAATTTTTTATTAACCAAAAGTGATAAGATAATTATAGATTGTATTTGGATAGATAGTAAGTCCCATTATTTTTGCAACGGACAATCAATTTCACATATTTTTTATTAACCAAAAGTGATAAGATAGTTATGGATTGTATTTGGATAGATAGTAAGTCTCATGATTTTTGCTAACCGACAATCAATTTCACATGCTTAATTAACGGAAATATCACCATTGTTAAGGAGAATATCCATTTGCTTAACAGATTTCGTAACAGATTTGCTTAATTAATGGGTTGGTAACAGATTTGCTTAATTAATGGGATTATCTGATCTGATACTTAATTAACGGGAATACCAATTACATAATCCTATTCACGATTTTATTTTCAAAATTTGATTGAGATTACATAAATAAAAAGTCAAAAGTCAACTCAATTTATTTTAGGTTTCTAAAAATGATTTTTACATCAACCTTTTTAGATATATATAGATTTGCAAACAAAAAAATAAATGTATTTTAATGAAAATTATGAAATCGGGTCGAAAGTTATCGGTCCAACAAATCTCTACCCGTCTGATTGAGAATAATTTTGAGATATCATGCGACTTTAGTTCAGTCTTCTAAATAGTAGGCATGCTAAGAGGGAAGAAATTCAAGATTTTGATATCTCAAGAGATTTTATATAATCCCATCTAATAATATAAATTTGGATATAAGTAGAATTATCATTGGCAATTTGAAAATGTTGAGCTCAACGAGTCAAATTTCATTCGTCGTTGATGCCTTTTACACATAATTTATTGTTGGTTCTTTGGTCTTTCACAAAACCCTATCATTTCTACAATTAAAACTTAGTGATAAGTCGCAGCAAATATTCGTTATCATGTCGCTATTGCTTAGAAACTTACAAAGTTAGTTCAAATAAATGTTAAACATATTGTAAAATGTAGGGAAAACCAAAAACGATCATACTTTTAGAATAGGATTAACTTTTTTAACATAATTATGCGCATTATTACTTATAATATTACTATAAATTTAAAATGTTATATTTTTAAAGTTCAAAATAACGACCACAAAGGCTACACAACATATAAATTTATCAATTCATCTTAGAATAACTTTTCGACAAAATTCCTCTCAAAATTTACTGTTTCACAACCCTGCATTTGTATGCGTTGTGGCAAAATAGTTATGGTTGTAAAACGAATTGAATCAAGCTAGAAATTCAATCTCATACTTGAACATGGCTTGGCCTTTAGGGAGGCAAACCATAAGTCACTCTTTATTTGAACGAGCTTAAGATTGGTTCATATATCAATTTCAACGAATCAAAATCGAGTCTTAACAAATTGAGCGGAGCTAAGAACTTAGGAAATTATATATATGTTCTTATTCTTGAGCAGAATTGAGAACGCAAGTGACTCGTTTTGTTTAATAAATCTAAATGTAGAGTTTGCTAAGTAACCATAATTAGCTAGCTTATAGCTTATTTAGTTAAATTATAATCTTTCTATATTTAAATAAGTTTTATTTGTTGAGTATTTTAAAATATATATATATAACATATCGCATATGTTTCCTTCTTAGGTAACTTTTTAAATAAGTCTGTTAAAAATTATATTTTAATTAGCTTATCAATTAATTTTACTAAATTTTTTTTTATTATATCATCTAATTTTTAGATCGAATTTCATTTATAATCTATCAACTAATTTATGAGTTATCAGCTACTTTTTAACTAGTTTTACCAAATACAGTGGTACACTAGTCACAAGTTATCAATTTTCCAAAAGAAACGTGTTGTTACCAACCCGTTTTATTATTTCAAACAGTATATTTTCGTTTTACCTTCAAAACCAAACTGGCCGACGACCTAAGACATACACAGAGTGAAGGAGCTGCTGAGAAAATCTACACTGACAAATTGAGATGGTAACGACGAATCTCACATCCCACTTTTGTTTCTCCATAGTTCTCACACATTTTGGCTTCACAGATCTGTAAATTTTATCCTAATTTTATCATTTGCTTTTTTCATCGATCGAATAATTCAAGGCTCAATCAGTAAAACCGATGTCGAGCCCAGTTCCCGATGCGTGGTACCCGACGCTCTCCTTCCTCATGCTCGCCGTCGGTCTCGTCATCACGGCCTCCTTTTTCATGTACGGTTTTGTTTCTTTTGATGATTCAAGTGATTGGTGGCTGTGCATTTAGTTTAATTGTATACAACTTGATTTCATGCTGTTTATATCTTGGTTGTGAAATTTACACCTTTATGTGGCCTTTTTTTTTTGGAGATTTGTTTTTGGTGTGGTCAATTATCGAATTTTGTGTTATACGGGCTTGATTTTAACCGATTAGCTTGATGTCTGTGTGCTATGGATTTTTATCCTGTGGACTTGTTTTTGGGGTTTATTGAACACTGGGATTTTGCATTTTGGTACTTGATTGAGTGTATATTATGGTATCTTTTTGGACAGGAGGTCATAAAGAAAGGACAGGAAGAATTGGTTTGTTTTTTTCCTCATATTTTCATGAGAAAAATAACTGAGATACCAATTTGCTTATTAGACTCGTCTGAATGTTAGCAGATTGATGTCTAATTAGCTGATTGAGCCTTATTTAGAGGTTTTACCCATCTAGCTTGTTTGGTAAAGAGCTTATTTGATTAGCATTTTGGCCCAAATCATTAATTCTAAAAAAGCTCAATATATGACCGTCTTTTGATATAGAGGATTCATAAAATAACACGTTAACATAAGATTCCCAAAATAGCTATGCGAACAACTATTTACCAAATACTCATTTTACAAACTATTAAGACAATCCGCTAATCGAATCAACTATTACAATCTAATATCAGCTATCCGATGTCTGCAATCAGCTAATGGCTAAACAGGGCCATGTTTCATCTGGATGAGTGAATCACATGAAAAACAATTTATTTTAATGAAATAATTTATTCAAAATGTGAAGGTTTTCCGATGTAAACAATGACCCATCTATGATGATGATCATGGAACACAATTGATTGTTGACTTGAAAATGATCTGTCCTCATTTGCAATCAGAAATAAGTCAATAACTGTGTTCCTTGTATTTATGTGTCCATGGTGTAATTTTTCTTTAATATCACTAATACTTGGTACCAATGAGTGACATTGTATCGTGATATCAGCATCAGATTCTCCTGACCTTTAAGAAACATAGTTCTTTTATTTACACAATTAGTTGTTGGTTTCAAGTACTTTTCATGCTCATATACGATCATACCAGGTTAGTAGTATTGCACTAAAAGATCATCAAGGAGCTTTTCGTTTCCTCACCAATTTAGGTACTAAGTAAATTAAAATTTTAATTTGTGGACTTGAGTAGCCCGTCAGTAATATATGGAGTTTTTTGGTGAATGCAGGTATATTTGGCTTATAGAACAGGCAAGCTAAAAGTATGCATTTATACACTTCATTGTTTGATATTGATGTCATATATAGTTTGAAAAAATAAATTGAAGAAAGAAATGTTCTACGAAATTTAAAAGTTTTGAGAACATTATTATCACACATGTGCATGAGAAAGACACATAACTGCTTCGTGAAAAATTATCTACAATTTTAAAGGTTAATATGGAATAGAACGTTGGACTTATTTGAGGTATTGAAAGTTGTATGCTATCCGAAAGGATTTGGCATACATACCTTTGATGTTGTATTAAATACCCCCTTGTGTTTCATGGCTAGTTAACAACATGTTAACAGAAGTGTTTTGGCAAACTCCGGAGTAAACATGACACTTCAAATGGAACATTAGTTACATTCTCTAGTTGGCTTGCTCTAGTTGAATTAGTGTTTGTTTATTCAATTTTTTCTAACATCATTTTCATTACCTTAATATGCTTCCTTTTCATCAACCACGTAGAGAACTATAACCAAGTGAGTAAATGATGGATGGGAGTGGAAGAGAACATGATTAATGTTTGAACTTGGTTGAATCACGATGAGCATGCATTTTCTTGTGTAGTAGAATCTCTTGTTTTGCAGAAAAATACTTTTTAACAAAATATTACTACAAAATGGCTGCATGTAACATTTCTATATCGTGCTTGTATTTTATTGCATTTTTTATTATGCAGCTATGAGGCTACTTCCTCCAGGAAAAACCGCAGTCTTGCTAGGGAACTGACAACTGGTGCTATTGCATCAGTCTTCCTGGTAAGTACTTTCAAACACTGTCCGAATCATACAAAATTTGCTGTTAGTTTATCCTTTTGGTTTTGTATGTTGACCATAATTCTTGCATTCTTTGGCAGGGATTTGGATCTTTGTTCTTGCTGCTTTCTTCGGGAATCTATGTTTGAGTGCCTTACGCCAACTGGTTAAGCTTTACATGCGGGTGACTTGTGTCTTTATCTCGGTTTGTGAGCCTATACTAACTTGTTTAGGTTGTCATGAAGTGTTTATGGACTTTATTCGTTTATAGAAAGAGACTGAATGCAACTTCTTGTCTTTATGATTCATCTTCCTTAGAAGTTGATTGGAGTTAAATTTGATAGTCTGAGATCATACAAAGGCCATTTTGGTAGATTGGGGATGGATTGAGCCCTTGTCAAATTGTGTGTGCGAGTTTTCTTTGTTTCTATATGTGTTACTGGTATATGACCAAATGCACAAGAAACTCAACACATAAGTTATCATCAGAACCGTTAAATGTAATAAAACTCATCAACAATTGTCCTTATATGCCAATTATAATTATAAGTTATATGTATCACCACGATATTATATGTTATTCGAACATTACCAAGATGAATCATATGGAAACGCATGTTCACATGAGAAGAGATAAAACGGGAAAATATGATTACAATCATCATACAAATAAAGGAGAATAAAGTAAGCAAAATAGATGCTATTAATGGAGAGCCAATTGACATTGAGGGTTCAAAACTCTCATCCATTACATTTTGAATTCTCCCAATGAATGGATACATGCATTGAGGTTTCAAAACCGTTGAATTTAATCAAGATTTTTTTCACAAACAATTTTGTTAGAATATTCCATCCCAAAAAATTACAAGGAGTGCTTGGTAAAAACAAAATGAAGACGAGTATGAGTTTGAAAGTAGATGTCCCAATTTATGGAGATATGAAGCATAATCAATAAAACTAGTATTCGGCATGTGTATTTGGATATATATAAATAAAGTATTATAAGTTATTTGTATACATATAGTATTAATATTATAAGTTAGATAAATGTATTACATTTTAAACATGGAGTTGTATAAGTTATATTTATATAATATAGTTTTCAAAAAAATAATTAACAATTAAAAAATTATTATTTTTAATTATAATTTTTATTAACAAGTACTCGTATACTACGCGAGTAATACGATGTACTAGTACAATACCCGTGTATTACACTGGTGTTGAATTAAAAAGCTTTTATAAAAAATATTTAATTTTTATTTTTTTTAAACTAAAATAATTTAATTTTATAAAAAAAATCACTTTTAGTTTTAATTAAATTGTCAAATTATATTTTTTTAATCATAATAATTAAACACCCGTATATTAAATGAAAATGTCAACCCGTGTTGAATTTTTTAATCATAATAATTAAACACTCGTACAAAAATATATATCTTAAATAAATAGAAATAATATGGTGATATTTATATGTATAAGTGTAGAATGTGTTTATTTAATATTAAACAAAATAGATTAATTATTTTACTAGTTAGATGCCTAATACATCAAGTGTCGTATCAGTCGTGTTTCACAGTTTTTTAAATTTATATATAATTTTAGAATTTATATAAATAATTATTTATTTTTATTACATTGACAACATACCAATTAAATTGAAATAAATATCATTTTTAAAAGAATACATACCAATTTCTGTTACTTTATAATATAATTTATAGTTTTATTTGATATATTTTAATTTAGTTTGATAAATAAATTTAAATTTTATTTATAAGGATATATATTACTGTTTTGTATTATATATATAAATAAATAGTAAAATGTAAACGGACTTCATATATCAATTCAAATGCAACACACTAATTAAGATTTTTTTTTCTTGACAATATTAACCATATTTAATGAACAAATATAGAAAAATATGAACAAAGTATCTAAAATGACATTTATTTTATCAATTATCAATTAAGCCAAAGTGACAAATAATAAAAATAGGAGGGAGTATATATCATTATATATTTTAGTATGACACATGTTACTCGTGCGATTTATATGTGTTATATTATAATAAATTTTCTACCTTATAACATATAACTACATTACACATAAACATATTAATTGATAATAATTTTATTTTTTAATTAATTTTAATAAATAATTTTTTTCTTATTATAAAGATAAATATAATTTATTTATTTTATATATACAATATGGATGTCAAATCGAAGCTCATCAAAAGATGATTAATTTGATATATTATATATGTAAAACCGATAAGAAATACAAAAATACTCGTATAATACGCGAGTAATACGATATATTGTAATTAGTAACTTATGAACCACAAAAAGTGTTGTAATCGCATGTGGTCATTTGCAGGGGCGGAGCCTTATTAGGACCAGTGTGGGCCTAGGCCCACATTAGAAAAAAAAATAAATAAAAACCCTAATATTATTATTCCCATATTGGTTAATTTAAAAAATACTAATTATGCCCTATGAGCCCAATAAAAATTGTCCAACTAACAAAGATTAAACTCCTAGTATTACTATTAGTCCATATGAGCCCAATAAATAAGCTTAATATAATAAACTAATAAAGCATTTAACATAATAATTAAACAAGAGAAACGACTACAAAGATTACGCAGACAAATACAAAGGGAAACAAAAAGACGGAAAAATAGGGAGAAAAAGGAAAGAGTCAAATAGTTTGTCAATTTTTGGTCCAGCTATATAGGAAAACTACTTACAAGATAACGAAATTCTTTCTGTTTATTTTAATAGAGATACTCTTCTTTATTTTTTAGATAGTGGTAAATATATTCTTTTTATGTAAAAATTGCACATTCAAGCCCTTTTTAGGTTTATAGTTGTTTAAAGTGTGATATGTCAAAATAGAAAATTCATTTATTGTAAATTTATAATATTATTTTTGTATATCAGACATTGAGAGATATTTTCAAAAATATCATGTCAACAAAATCTTGTGAAAATGTCTCAAAAGAAGATAAATTGAATCCAATTAGATTTGAGGGAAATTCTAGTATCTTTGGGCAGAAAGAATATAATACGGGAAATTTGGTGTCAATACGAAAATTAGTCAAGATGATCAGGTTTTATCCTCAAGACTTTTCTATATCCGATGTTCTCATTTTTTAGGATCAGTTGCAGACCTATATTGTTGATAAGAGCTTCAATCGTTTTTGCATTTGCCCTTTTCATTAAGTTTTTTATATTTATTAATTATATAGTTAGGCCCCCACTCAATATATTTGCTAGATCCGCTCCCGGTCATTTGAAAGTCTTGGTTCCAAATACAAATGTATTTCGACACAATTAGTCACTACCAAACAGACCTTTGCTGCCGTCACTTTCTCTCTCACGAGTTCAGTACCAAAGTTCAACGAGAACTTAAATCTTCACCAACTCAGTAATAAAGAGTGAAAAACTCAAAAGACAAAAAGAGGGGGAAAATGGAGACAACCCCACCACCCGCCGAGCCCAGAAGGCGCGGGAGACCGAGGGGATCGACCACGAAGCCGAAATCCGACAAGGACAAAGAATCCAGCGGAGGAGCGCCGTCGAGAACGAGAGGTCTCGGCGAGAAGAGGAACACCGCCGCCGACGAGAGTTACGCGCACTGGAAGCTGCTGGTGCCCGTGCTTTACGACTGGATAGCTTCTCACAACCTGGTTTGGCCGTCTCTGTCTTGCCGGTAACAGCTCAATCACTTTTTTATAATCGGTTTTTTTCTTTCCCTCTTTTACTTTTGCTTTTCCTGTGAGGGTTTTATTAGGGTTTTTGTTTGAAATCGAGATGGCGTAGTTTAAGCTCAGATTTAATGTATGTAATTTGAGGTCTGTTAACTGGGCTAGACGATGAAAAATCCATGGAAATGTATGTGAAACCGACTCGTAAAAGGGCTTTGATGTTGCGATTGGTTCTTAATCTTTTCTCCAATTCCTTCACTCGCCATATTTCTGGGGTTAGTTATTTTTTCGTTTGTTTATTTTGTTTTTGTTTAGTCTTGCAACTTGCAGTTATATGCATCTTTATGGCTGCCATGTCAAGATTTGCATAGTTCTGTAGAAATAACTTTGCTTTACACTAGAATAATAGTTTTTGGTAGACAGATTTACTTGCTATATTATTTTGGAAAGCTGTTGGTCTAATCAATTTGTCCTGGGTATTTGTACATATTGTTGTATTTTTTGTGGTTATAGTTGGGGCCCAGTTCTTGAAAAAGGAAACTTCAGGAACAAGCAGCGTCTTTACCTTTCTGAGCAGGTAAACTTTCTTACGCTGTTTCTGATTTAATATTTTTGTTTCATGTTCATTGGTAATACTTGTTTTGTGTATTTGCGTGTAGAATTAACTATTTCAAGTTTTTGTTTGTATTAAACACCCCAAACTCTTCAATTGAACTTATTGTTTAAGAATAAACACCTAGATAGTAGATACTCTATCTTCAGTGTCTGTCTGACTGTGTATCTATCATACAAAGCTCCACTTTCACATTTTAGTATTTGAATGCCTCTATTATTAGATTGTGACCTGACAGGTCTTTAATTTCTGTTTCGACTATAATAATATAATTATGTTATGCCAAAAGCATTGAGTTTTGCCATTCTCTCCCACCACATGAGTGGATGATGTTTACTCTATTTTTCTTCTTGAGATCATTATTAGATAGCACTTTGGCTGGGAAAATTATACTCTATAAGAATTACTGAAAGAGTATCCAGGGGTCCTTTGTTTTTCATGGTGCTACATTCTCAAATTTATTGCTGCAATTAATAAATTTATACTTTTGCATCCCATAACCTCAAGAGAACAGTATCTTCTTGCCTTCTCTTTTCTCTCTCTCTCTCTCTCTCTCTCTCTCTCTCTTTTTTATTCTCTCTCTTCTCAATTGGATTGGCTCACAACTGGATTTACATTGCTTGGTAAGCATTGAAAGTCAAAGGAGTTCCCTTGGTTATATTGTTCATTGTAAAAGGTGCCTGCCTCATTTTCTGTGTGATTTTGGGTGTTTTCATCTGCTTTGTTTATTTACAGAAAGACCGAACGTTTTTATTTTCTTGGGAAAACTTTGTCATATATCTTATAGACTTATGGTGTTCATGTCATCGCTTATTTTATGAAGTTTTTATGGTGCTGTGCAATTTTGACTGCTTTAACCTTTAGCCTATGTTTTTCCCCGCTTTCATAAGTTACTGTTGAGCTAAACTGTAACTTTATGTTTGTTACAGACTGACCATACACACCCGAACACTTTGATTATAGCAAATTGCAAGGTTGTGAAACCACGAGTTGCTGCAGAGAGCCACATAGCTAATGTATGTTTTTTATGTTCCATATGTGACGTTTAAAAAAACAGTAATTATGTGGAACCTACCCTAGTTTTATGTTTTTCATCAGTTCAATGAAGATGCGCGCTCACCATTTGTCAAGAAGTACAAAACTATCTTACATCCAGGAGAGGTACGGAATGTATTCCTGTAAATATTGGCGTGCATACTCCAATTCCATAATGTCACTAAACTTAGTTGTATAAAGCTGTCATATTTTCACTAAACTTGAGTTGTTGGAGCTGTAATAATCACAGTTTGGGGATCCCTCTTTAATACCCCATCCTCACGGGAAGTTTCTTAGAAAAAATATGCTATGATATCTGAGAAATTGCTCGGAAATTCTCATAATCTTATTTTCGAGCACTGTTCTAAAAATCGGCCTAGGCGGCCGCCTAGGCGCTAGGCGGTGCCCGGGCGCCTCCGATTTGTACAAATCGGCAGAAAAAATCGGCCAGGCGGCTAGGCGTTGCCTAGGCGGGCCTAGGCGGTCCTAGGCGGGCATGGCGGGCTCGGCGGCCAGGCGGTTAGGCGGCGTCTAGGCGGGCGTAGGCGGATCTAGGCGCTCCTAGGCGGGCTCGGCGACAATTTTTCAGTTTTTTTTTTTAAATACTAATTACATTATTTTGTTCTCATGTTTTCTTTAATATATATTAATATTATTATTTGGACTTTGGTATGTGAATTTATTATAAGTTGAGATAATTTTATTTTGTAGGTAGTTAAAATAAATAAAAAATAAAGTATTTAATATTGATTTCTGGGCCCCGACTAGGCGCCGCCTAGGCCCCGACTAGGCGCTCTAGGCGCTAGGCGCTGGTCGAGCGCCTAGCGGGCGCCTAGCGACTTTTAGAACACTGTTTTCGAGTTTATTGTTGAACTTCTTGTTTTGTTTCTATAAAGTGAAATACACTGAATGGCAGCACTCATTTTGTAATGCCACATGCCAAGTGCCAACTCAGGGATGCACGAGTCTTTCTATTTTTTTGTCCTCCATTGTTCTTTTCTCATGAATTATAGGCAGAATAGAATGGATTGACCTTTGGATGATAAGTTGTAAACTAAAAAAAAAAATGAAAGCTTCTCAAACGGATAAAGTATTATGCTACTTCTCTAATACACGGTGTTGGAAGGATTATCGAAGTGGAACTGATGTTGATGATACTGTTTTTGTCTGACAGTGTCTTTGCATTTGGAGAAGTATCTTCTCCAATAAATAGGTGCCATGTGCATCTACAATATTGTTTTGCTTTGTTTATTGCTGCAGACTTCTTTTACATCCCTTAAGCTGAATTTCTTTTCAGTATAGCTCTTGTTATAATTGCTGTTTTGGCCTCTGACTCACTACCTGCTGCCATGACTGCATTCATTAGAGTTTCGTCATGTCATTGTAGGTGAACAGAATTAGAGAACTGCCTCAGAATAAAAATATAGTGGCCACACACACCGACTGTCCTGAAGTAAGTGATTGATCATATTCCCTTTAGTCTGGATTACTCCATGATCACTTAAAGTTATTCTGTTTAACTTTGTTAGATTGCTGTCATGTTAGGTTCTTATATGGGATGTTGAGGCCCAACCTAATCGACATGCTGTGCTTGGAGCTGAAGATTCTCGTCCTGATCTGGTGCGTTTCCTTGAACAGATTCCGTTAAAATCTCCCAGTTGATTATCTTTTTTTGGCTAGAAAGTGGTGACTTTGCAGCTTTCGGAGAGTTTCTTTGTTGGCAGCTAGGAATGCTGTCCATTCATGTTTAGTTTTCCCTGAATTGCAGAGACCTGAAAATAGACTTTAATATTTTACCAACCCCCAAGGTTACAGAATCACATCATTTATGAAGCACGGAATGAAATTGCTGAAATATCTCTTGCAGCTTGCATTAAGTTATCATTCAGAGGTCAGATGAGCAATACATAATTGCAGCTTGGGCTCTTCTTCCGAAGATTATTTTAGTGCCAATAATTTCCTGGATGAAAACTACAGAGGACAAAATAGTGTGTGTTTCTCAACGATTCAGTAGGCTTTTTTTGTGACTCCTCCCTGGATTCATATCTCTCCTTCGTTAAAGTGTGTATTGAACATCCACCTGTGACTCCTCCCTTTTTTTTTTCTTGACATATTTACTTCCATTTGATTTTTGTCCTTATGTGCACCTTTTCTCAAATAGGAATTCTCCATTTTAAAGTAGTATAACAAATCTAGAACTCTATTGCAACAGAGGCGAAGAAGGTTCCCTATATTATATACTGTGTCATAACTCATAAGTACTATTGTTTTGTAGTACTTGATGAATATAACGAGTTAAAGTGACATATTACTCATGTTTACCAGGTTTTATCTGGACACCAAGATAATGCAGAATACGCTCTTGCAATGTGCCCAGCTGAACCCTATGTGCTTTCAGGAGGTTTGACACTTGTAGCGTGATTCATGTTTTGTCTTCTGCCAACCTGGTTTCATTGCGTGTTTATATAATTTCCATTACCTATGTATATGTTTTGCATGCATATATACATTTCTTCCATAACTCCTGAATGTGTTTGAATGTTGCCGTGGTATTTCATAAAGCTTATACTGTTAGTTTTTTGCAGGGAAGGATAAATCTGTCGTTTTGTGGAGTATTCAGGATCATGTGTCAACACTGGCTACAGATGCAACCCAAACTGCAGAATCCACTCGTTCTATTGTTAAAGCTGCTGATAACTCTTCTGTTGGTCCACGTGGGGTTTTTCAAGGCCATAATGATACTGTTGAGGATGTGCAATTTTGCCCATCAAGGTTACTATTAGCCATTAATGTATAAGAAGAATCTGTCAACCTGTATAAAAATTTATTTAGTACAATATGTTACTATTCACTTATCAAGTCACGTTTCAAGGTAGTTTTATAGTTTTTGCTTTTCTTGATTCATTATATGTTTTGCTTTGTATATGTTCTTGTTGATTCAACTGTCATGTTTGTTTCACTTCTTATACTTCCTAGAATATATGTTCATTATTGCTTTCTGACCTGTCCTTACCAATCTTCCCATCATTGCACCATTGCAGTTCACAGCAGTTTTGTAGCGTTGGAGATGATTCTTGTTTGATTCTGTGGGATGCACGGACAGGAAGCAATCCCGTTATCAAGGTTGAGCTTCCCTTTGTTTCTCAATGCCTGTACTTACTACTTTCCCTTTGTCTAATACAGTCCTACTTCATGTATGGGCTACTTGGAAGTGGCACAGCATCAATAGTTACATTCATAGGAAAAAACCATAAAATATGTTGGGGCATATGCATAAAAGTGTATTAATTGAAGTTTGTGTTTGTCATTTTGGTGTATTTTATTCCGCTCTTTGTGTGTTTCACTCTAAAGCTTTCCCGCATATATGAACCTAACTATTGTGTCAATTCTTTCACATTGCGTGGGTTTTTGCATGAATTTTAGGTTGAGAAGGCGCACAATGCTGATCTTCACTGCGTAGATTGGAACCCTCATGATGAAAACTATATATTAACTGGGTAAGTTGATCCTGGCATCTTTTGTGCTAATAACTAATTATGTGATGCCTTTAAATTCTGGAATTTCAATGTTTTTGCAATTTGAGATCATCAATGATTCTGATGTTTAACAATCTAATATTCCAGCTCGGCCGATCATACTGTGCACATGTTTGATCGTCGCAATCTGACAACTGATGGAGTTGGGTCGCCTGTCCATAAATTTCAAGGTCATAAAGCTGCTGTTCTTTGTGTCCAGGTAGCCTTACGTTTTTTTTTTTTCTTTATCCACTCAACAAACCATATCGAGTATGTTTTCTTTTATGCGTTAACTATATCTACTCAAATCTCAGTGGTCACCTGATAAGAGTTCTGTGTCCTTCTTCTAAAGACCTAGTCTTTGTTGGCTGTGCTGCTACCTGGAGTATTTAATTTTGAAATTTTCCCGTGGAATTGTGATGCTTAAAAATTTATTCGTGCAAGTGAAGCGTAAATAACTTAAATAAGAATGATTTCTTGAGTTTTATTCCACTTGATGATTGGCATGTGGTATTTATCTTGTTATAGGTTGGTCAGAAGGAAGAAACCGGTTCCAACAATCCTACTGCTCCAGCAGGGTTGTTTTTCCAGCATGCTGGACACAGGTGACATGCGTCTTCTATTCTTCTGCAATAAAAAATTAAATCGAACTTTTCAAAGTATTTTGCATTGTTGTGCAATAATAAACTTGTAAGTAATTTATGACATACATGATTGCCCAATGAAGTTTCTACCCAAACGACTAGCGAGGGATGTTGGCTAGTAGGACAATTTTCAAAAGCACTATTTTTCAGAACCTTCATCTGAAGTTTACTATGTTTACTTGACTTTTATTCACATAGGTTTTTGGATAAAAATTGAAATTGAGCTAGAATTCCTTTTTAGCATGTAACCACATATGGATTCAGAGTGTGATCTAAGGAGGACTGAATTCTAAAGTTCAGTTTGGATTTCGTTTTATTTCTCTCAATTCAATCCCTTTCATTTTTCCAGTTAGCTATAGATTTATCGGAGAAAATTATGGTTTTGTTTGCAGGGATAAGGTTGTGGACTTCCAGTGGAATGCATATGATCCATGGACAATTGTGAGTGTATCTGATGATGGAGAATGCTTCGGTGGTGGTGGTACTTTGCAGGTATTTTTTCTTACGTTTTTCCACACACCTTGAATTTTCAGTAGCCGGTTGACTAAAAAATGAAATTGGTCTCGTGTTTTGCAGATGTGGCGTATGACCGATCTCTTATACAGGCCCAAGGACGAAGTTTTAGCCGAGCTTCAAAAGTTCAAAGACCATGTGGTGGAATGCTCCAAGACTTCTTGAATCAAAACCATGATTCGAAGAACATGATGCTTTTTCTTTTAGCTGTAACTGTTAACTAACGAAACTTTATAGGATCAAGTAGGAATGGATTCGGGTTTTATTTCAGTCGAGTTACTTTATCTGACATTTTATTTTCACCCAGCTGCTACTCTCATGGACTAGACTTAGTTATTGGTTGCAATCTTCTCTGTCAAGGAATTGAATTTCACAATCTGGGCCTTCATATTNAAAATCTCTTTCGTGCTGAAATGTATATGGTTTATGTTATCCAGCCAAAACCAAACATTTATTTACTACAAAGAGTTCTTTGATTATTTATCACAAACATTTTGCTGCAATAACAAGTATTCCTCGACTCTCATTTTGCACAAACTTAACGATTTTAGTCAGAAAATAATATAATCATCAGAATTGTACAAAAAAGAAAACAATTGTTTCAACTACATTATCTGTATTGAAGATTGGAGCATGCTATAAACTGTACAACTCGAATTTTCACCAAGACACCAACAATCAATCTATGTAGATAAAAAATGACCAACTTATTTACTTTTTACACATCACAACTAGATTATCAAGTAGATGAAGTTCTTTGCACACTCCTTCGGACAACCGAGATCGCGGTCGGGTCGCCACCCCATTCTTCGAACACGACCAACACATTCCCGGTTGGTTTGAGCCACGAGCGCGGGACATGATACCTAATACGTACCAAAATAAAAAAATAAAAAAATAAAATAAATTCTATAATCGTACCAAAATGCTGGAAAATCGACAGTTCATTCAAGGGGTTCGATGCAATTTACTCTACCTAACAAAGCACAAAAGCTCGAAAATGCTTACCATCTTTGAGACGGTTTTCCGCAGCCCCTTAGGCATTTGGTCTCATAGAATGTGCCTCCGTAATAACATTCACCGCATTTGCCTTTCGCAGTGTACTCCGGCCAATGCCGGCCTATCCCATTGCCATTTATCCACGTTTCGCCTTTTCCCATGCTCGACATATCTAGGGCAAGCGGGCCATTTACGGGAGGTGCATCAAATGTCGTCTAAGGAAAATAGAAAAAACGAAAAAGAAAAATTAACGACCGACGATGAAAACTTGTTAAAAACAAAAAGCATCGAACTTTTAATAAGTCTTTAGTCAATGTGAAAGAAAACGAGTTCACCTTGTACCAAGTTAGAGGCCGTTTTTTCGCCAACTGAGATCCCTCGACCCATTCGATTGAAGAACCTCCTTTGCCCGTATAGAGGTTTAGTGATTCGCCTTTCACTCCAATCTACACTTAGGAAAAAAAAAAAACATCGTAAGTGTCGATTTTTACTACCAATTGTTAAACATGTTTTATTTTCTCACAAACATTATATTGTTAGCTATGGGCACGAACCTTGTACGACCAGCTCTGTTTTGTCAAGTCTCGTGCGCCCTCATTGAGGCCGTTTAGAGAGACGGGACCAAGAACTCCGATGTTCCAACTCTCATAGTGAACGCCGACATTCTAAGAAAATAAATTTTAATAAATAAAAACCGTTAACACGAACAAAAGAGCTCTCGAGCGAAAGGCAAAAACTTACTTGTAGTCCAACAGAAACGCTAAGTAACGAGATATTGTTAACTCCGGCCTTTAAGTTCACATTGCCGCTAAATGTTAGTTTCGGATTATCCAGGCTTCCGTACACGGTTCCTGCACGAATAGAACTTAATAGAACTCTTACGAACTGCACGAATATAATCAATTGAGAAAAAAAAAAAAGGAAAAATCAGTTTAACTACTCACCAGATAACTGGCCGTTAATAAACACATGCAGGGCATGGCCTGCAGACATCACTGTGAAAAGAGGCCATTTATCGGTTTTCAAGAATCTCTCGTCAGGAGATATGTCGACTCTGTATCCACCGATCGTATATTTAAAAAAAATATTTTTTTTTCCAAAAAAATGGAAAAGCTCGTAAAAATGTTTAGCTACTACACTTACTGCGTAAGGTACCACATATAATCCGAGGTGTCCCGAGTAACGTATAGTTGCTCTAACAATTTTTGCATGGCATTTGTGTCCTTTTCGCCAGCCGAAGGAGCATATTCGTTATACGATTTCCAAGAAAATCCGCTGCTCACCGGTATCATCTCAGGCTTCGACCCTTTGTATCTAATCTGCAGTACAACAACC
>BKCP01005294.1:109415-133123 GCA_008636005.1 Striga asiatica | reverse complement strand
TTTACGTACTTTGGCTGTGTTAAAGGCTTCGGTTTTGCAGTCGGGCAAAATGCTGATCGACCAAGGAGGCAGAGTATACTGCACATTCCACAAGGTCAAATTCGTGGGGTATTTGGGGTCGTTGTTTGTTAGAAACGCTGCACAAGCTCCCGATTTCGACTTGAAAACGTGAACCTACAAACGGGTTGAAAAGAGATTCAGTAAACATACAATAAAAAATAGCTTTAAGAAAACATTCACTTTTTTTTTCCCTTTTTCTGTACCTCTTGGTTTTTACCGGGCCAAGTTACTGTGGGGTACGACGAAACTAAGGCTGGCTCACATTGCTTAATTACTTTGTGTAACTCCGTTAAATGCCCCCATTTTGGCTCGTTCGGGAGTCCTAATAAGTTAATCGATTACAAAAAATGCATAAGGATGCTACAAATTTTTTTCTCTTTTCTTTTCGAAGTGATATTATTCGTAAGTTTTACCATATTCGTCTAGTGGAGCGTCAAAGTCGTAGCTTGTGGTTACAAAACGACCCGATGTTCGATCAAAGTTCGTTCCTCCATGGTACTATACAACAAAATGAAATAAAATGATTTAAAATGTAATAGTTTCTTATCAGCAAGAGATTTTATTCCAAGAACGAATATTTGAACTTCTTACCATGTAATAATTGAAGAACGACCCGTTATTTTGGACGAACTTAGCAACCGAAAAGGCCAAATCTTCAGCTGGTCTGTATGGATTCGGGCCACCGACCTGCNCTAAAAAAAAAAAAAAACACTCCATTAAAAAAGCAAAAAAATTATCAAAAACTAGAAAATTTGATCTGAATTTAGTTAGTTAGCCATGGACAATAAGTAGTTTTATAATAGTTTACCAGCCAGACCACACTTCAGTCCACATTTTCGGTTTGTAAGGCCTGTTTGGAGTGTATTTCTCGCAATAGAAACCGTTGCATGCATCTATCTGTGAAAAATTAATTTAAATATGATACCGATTACAAATAAAATTCGACAATATACAGCCAAATTTTTAAGCATTGCATAAGTCGAAATTGTCGATCAAAATTAAATCGAGTACCATTGGATCAGGAGCCGTTTCTTGTTTGCACATGATCCAAGGAACACCGGTATTTAATCCGACGGCCATTTTTGCAGCCCAAGCTGAATAAGCTTTACCGGGAGCACCTATTTCCCACTCTACCGGCCCATACTCGTTTTCTATCTACTTAATTGCCGAAAAAAATTAAAAAATAAATCTTGAAAAAAAAAATAGTAATAGTACGATTGCAAACTTATTGACGAAACTAAAAGGTGGCGATTAGTTTTGAACCTGCGACATAATAATCGGTCCTCCCTGGGGCTCAAATAACTTCTCTGCCTTCATAATGTTCACGATTTTCGTTACGAATCTTTGCATTTCCGTCTTTTACAGTCGATCGGCAAATGAATTAAAAAAATCAGTCATGTGACTATATATATATATATAAATTTAATCCATGTAACCAAATGAACCTTGAAAGGCTCGTTGTCTGTTCGGAATTCCATTCCCGGTATATATGTCAACCAAACAGGGAATCCCCTGCATCAAAACAGAGCAAATAACAATAAGCATTTACATATTAATTTCTCACATCTCAAATTAGAGCTTTATCAACCTATAAAACCAACATAGCATCATTTTCAATGTAACAAAGTTTGTCGAAAAATACAATTACCACAAAAATTTTCTCACCCAAAGTTCCACTCAGCACAAGCGTAAGGCCCAATGCGTAGGTGAACGTAAAGCCCGGCCTTCTGCGCGAGTTTGATGAACTTGACGAGATCAAATCGCCCCTCAAAATTATACTGCAACAAAAAATCGGTTAAAGGAATAAAACTTTGTTCACTTTTAAGTCAAGAAAAAAAAAAATGATGATCACTAAAAGAAGAAAATAAAAAATGCATGCATTACTTTGCCACGAGATGGCTCGTGCCCGTTCCAAAACACGTAAGTCTGTATAACGTCCAAACCTCCATCTTTAGCCTTCTTCAGAAGATCGGGCCACATCTAAATCCATCACAAAATACAACAACCGACATATTAAAATAAATCAACGAAAAATATATTTACAATGTCGAAAGTGAAAGTGCTACGTACATCGGGAGTGCTTCTAGGGTAGTGAATAGAACCCGAAATGAGAATTTTCCTTTGTCCATTGATAATGAAAGCTTTATCATCGTACGAGATGGTGGCTTCAATCGAAGAGGAAGAAAAAGTCGACGTGAAAAGAATCGTCAATAGTACCAAAGTGCGGTTTCTTGAACCTTTCGACATTGTGAAATCGCCTTTTTTGTCGAAATGTTATTTCATGCATTTAACAAAACAAAATATACTAAAAGAAAAAAGAAAAGAAGAGTGGTTAAAAATGTACAAATTATACACAATAGAGAAAGAGAGAAAAGTCTCTCTTTCTAAAAATGGTGTTGCTTAAGGAAAAAAATTGAGGCTCCAAGCGGTTTTTATATGTCGATTGACTTGAAAATGAGATTTTGAGTAAAAATGGCCTATGAGTAAAGCTTGCCGCTTTATGTGGAGTTGCTTCTTGGTTCTTGGTTTTCCATATCTGAAGGTTGAGGCTTAAACTATTTATGGAAATATTTCAAACTGACTTTGTGAAGAAGTTGAATTGACTTCAAACTTAAAAATACTCTATACTTGGAAACAAAGGAAAGTGTCCATTTTCACCGGTGTCAAAATTCTAATTTTTTTTTTTTTATATAAAATAAAAGATATTTTAATTATAAGAATAAAATGTATGTCTATTTTACCTCCAATTTATTTATTCGTGTTATTATCATGTAGATTTTATGGAAAAATAGTATATATATATATATATATATATATATATCTTCAATAATTATGTGATTATGCAATTTACATGGTGACCAGACTAAGAGAAAATTATCTTGGTTGTAGTGACATTTGAAGGAAAAAAATAAAATACGTCACATATTAATAGACATCAAACTTAGTATATTAATTTTTTAAAAAACATAATAAAATTATACTAATACTGAGCAACAAGATAAAATCCGATGTTTTCTATCCGGCCTAATTCTGGTGCTATCCGATGTTGTTATTTCATATAGGTGACTCGCCATTGGGTTCTTCTCACACGCTGTTCGTACTCATTACATTTTAGCACAACAGAGTTGTTATTCATTTTATCATATATCTAAAATAGATTGGATTGTTCTCTATCTAGCCTAATTTCGGTGTCATTCGAGGGCCATTTAAGGTGGGTGACCCATCGTTGAATCTTTCTCGTAATGAATACTCATTCACTATTAGGAGCTCGTTGCCGATCTCTCTGCAACGTGTGAATGACCTCTGACCAAAAAAACTAATAAAGCGACCGTCCAATCGGTCTTATCGGGATAGCTGAAATGCATGTTCTATCCTCAAAAGTCAGATTTTTGCATGACAACACATGTCATCTAGCTCCTAAGGTGACACGTTATCATCATTATATTTTATTTTTCTCGTGTATAAATGAGACACTAAGTATCTCATACAAACACAGACAATAAATCACACTAAAAAAGTTACACTCATAATAGAAATTTCCTCTTACAAATCCACCAAGTGATCGGCAAATCGTGCATGTTTCCTTATTTATTGCACCTTTAGTTTAATCTTGTATTTACCAAATCAAAATTTCCCTACAAACAACTATTAAACTACCCTTTTACTCGCAATTAAAAATAGTTGGCGATCGATTCTCAACAATTTGCTTATTCCATTTTTTTAAAGTTATGTGCACGAATTCAACTTTTAACCTGTGATCGGCCTGCGTCCAAACCCATAATAATTTAAATAATTCAGCCTTTTGACCATTAATCTTGGTTAGTGTACCTTTTTTATATTTGAGGAATTTACATCCCTTACTATCAGTTATGATATATATTACACTTATACACCCATTATAATTTTATTTATAAAATTACAAAACAAGTCCAAAATATTTTCACTTATACCTAAGATTCTGAATGTTAATAACAGGGCAAATTAAATGCAATTGATAATTAATTAAAATCAAAGTCTCTCTCTCATCGTTTCTCCAAAACCACGGCCCACCTTCACCCACTTCTCTGCAAAAAAACCCTCTTCGATTTTTCAGATCAGTTCGGAGGAGGAGGAGCCCTTTTCGGATCTTTCACTGGCCCGAGTTGTTGTTTGCTGCTTCTTGTCGCCGGCGGCCGGTGACCGGAACAGGCGCGACGGCGAAGGTCTGATCTGACAATCAGATCGGATAGGATTGCTACTCGCTTGACGAAGTCGAGCGGCTGAGGAGGATCGACGGAACTCGCTGCTCGCCACGGCTCCTTCTCGATAGGCGTACGACAGCAAACGTGGGATCTCCGGCACAGCTTGACTCCCGGCATGGATTGCTAGTTCGCCGACGGAGGGTGACGTGACCTCAGGTGCAACGGCGGACGGAACCTGCTACTCGCTCTACTGCTGCTATCTCGTTGATGGAGGAAGATGAGGGACGAGGTTTGCTACCTGTTGAGAGGGGTCGCGCGTCAGTGGAGAAGGATGAAGACGATTAATGGCGAAGGACGCACGCGAAGAAGAAAGCTGCGAAGGAATTTTTATCTGCTCTGCTGCTCGAGAATCTTTGGAGAAGAAGATGAAGATTTTGCGATGATAAGCGTGAATAAGGGTTTTATTCTGAACGATTTGGGCATATTTGGTTTATTTGGAGTATATGTTCAGTATATGTTGTATATATAAGCAGTATATACTAAATATAAACTCAAAATATAATGTTCATTCAATGTTTTATTTAGTATATTTTCGATATATGATTGATTTAGATTTAGTAAAATCATGAAAAATATATACAATACATACATCTACATTTTTTTATGGTATATTTTATGTATATATATTAAATATATACCCAACATTACGGCTTGTATTTTTAAGTATATATACTGAAAAATCTCGGTAAACATATACCTTACGATGGAAAAATATATCTCACATATACCTTACGATGCTAACNCTCTTTGGCGGAAATCATGGTAACAGAAAATTGATGGAGTCTACTTTTTAGGTAACTGAATTTTAGGCATAAATGTAGTTAAATCTTGACAATTAGGTAGATACACAATTATTTGTTTATGGACGGTAGATTTGCATAATTTTCAATTTCATGTAGTATAAGTGAAAATTTCCCTTTATATTTTTAACAAATTAGTGTACTGGATTTGATATCTTTTTGATATCATTTAATATAATATACATTTTTGTGTAAAGAGGCTAATATGATGGGCCAGTAATGAAATTTTATTGCAGCCCAATTCACTAGTCAGCCCAAAGAGGTGGCAAAATAAAAGGCATATTTACATTTACTACACTTCATAAATTTCTTTTGCACGAATTTTTAAATTAAGTATTTGTGTGTGTGTTTAGACCACATGCGAGTGGATCTCTCTCTATTCGACTTTGGATTTTCGATTGTATTCAAACTCTGATTTCTATTTTATGAGAATGTCTGTCGTTCCGAGGAAAAAAAAAACTATAAGTAGATTTAAAAGTTAATAATTTTTTATTTATTACGTATTTTTTATACATAATATATAAAATTGATTATGTCTTGATGAGCTTTGATTTAATACCAATATTTTAAATAAAAAATAAATAAATAGTTATATTTATCTTTATAATAGAAATTAAGTTACATATTAATATTAATTAAAAAAATAAAATTATTTAAATAAATTAAACTACAAAGTTGTTAAATGATATAATTTAGAAAAATCATTATAATATGAGATGGTAAGCCTTATAAGTGATTAGTGNCTTTACATATATTATATATATACACTACAAAAACATTGTTATATTCTAACGGAAAATCTTATGGTAATATATTCATATAGAAATTCTAACGGATAATCCAATGGTATAGCTTCCGTTGGAATGATTCCAACAGAAATTCCAACGAGAATATTGCGTTGGAATGTATTTTTCATTGGAATTTTAGATGAAATTTGATGATTCCAACGGTTTTTCACCGTAGGAATTTCCGTTGGAAAATCTATCGTTGGAACCGTCAAAATCCAACGAAAATTCCAATGGAAATTTCATTCCAACGGAATTTTTTGTAGGAAATTTTCATTGGAATAATTTCAACGAAAATAATAACATTAAAATATCCATTAGAATTGCCGTTGGAATTCTATTAGAATATATTTCCATTGGAATTTCATCATTTTCTTGTAGTGATAGTAAATACTACACGCTTGTTTGAGAGCATTTTTATGGAAGACAATTTATTAATTAATAGGCTTTTATAGAATGAATTGTTTGTAAAGTTTCATTCTCTTTTACTTTTATATAATGGATTTTTTGAGAACCAACCTATCATAAGTCAATTTAAAATTTATCACCAAATATGAAATAAATATCAAACGAAGTTTGCATCCAAAAATCCATTAATTTAAGAAGTGTTTCCAAATAAGTTATACATTTTACAAGTGTTGTTCTAGAAAAAAAAAGCCAACAGTTCATATGTTGGCTATATTACTCTGTGTCGAACTCCCATATATTAAATGATACTATGTTTTTAGAATTATTTATTTTTTTTCCGTATCTTACTTATTTTCTATGTCTCTTATACTTTAGTTGTTATTTTTCCATCTTTTAATTTTTCTGATAGTATTTATTTTGGAAGAATAGTATAAAACCACAAATAATAATAAACAAAAAAAAATTAACCTAAAAGCTACACTTAATTGTACCTAGAGGGAGTAGTTCCTATGACAGGGGAGTAAACGAGCTCAGCTCTGCTCATGTTACTCGAACTCGAGCATTTTACTGGTTCATTTAATAATGATAAACGAGATTAGGTAATTAACGATCTAAGTTTGAATCATAACAAGTCGAGCTCGAGTCTAAATAAGTTAACTCGTGATTTAACGAGTCGAGCTATAAAAACCTATAAAATTTCCTCATTTCGAGCTTTAAATGAGTTCGAGATCGACTGATTTCGTTTAACATATCTGGTTATGACATAAATATCAAAGCTGTCTAACTAATGACAAAATTTGGAATTATCTGCATAAACACACCAAAAATGCAAGTACAGGGCAGAGCAAGTGGGCAACTGTACTGATGGCGCTTAATAGGGGCAGCAGGGCAATTAAGAGAGGTTGATGGGGGCATTTCGAAAATTACAGAAATATATAGGTGTCATCAAGCCAAAAAGGCAAATGGCCACTCAGATTATGAAGCAGCAAATTCAAAATAACATGCATTTTTTGGACATTACCTTCAAAATTTTTTTGTTGTGACAAGGAACATGATAATATTATGTCCACATCCTTAACATGTACAGGAGTGATTCTTAACCTGCATACGTGGCTCATCTTCTCATCTTATATTTTTTTTTTTTTAGTTTTTTTTATTATATATTTTCATATATTTTCATCTTCTCTAATAGAGACAAGAAAGCTTTCATGATTTTTTTTCCCCCTTTATGTTCAACTTCCTTTTTCAGATATATATATGATGAGATTCTGGATTCACACTAAAAAGAAGATGTTTATTGATCCGAGGATATTTTTATATTTAAAATTATTAGCCAGGATTTGGTTCGTAGTTTTAAGACAGTTCATTATCTTGATGGACATATCATTCCACTACATCAATTATTAGTTTTAATTTTGGGAATTTCTTAGGTCAGTTTTGCTATGGACATTGAATGATATACTTTGTGGCGTTATCCATAATCCCCCTTCCCCTTATATATATTAATTCAGAACATATCTATATCTATATATATATATATAATAAAAATTACCATTTACTAAAAATAATAGAAAAAAATAGGTCAGAATTTAATGCAGTTTATAAATAGTAAGTTTTATTATTTTTTTATTTTTTTCTCTAAAAATCATACAACATTAAATGCTACCTTAAATTTCGGGATTTAGTTCATTTTATTATTTAAAAAATCAGGCTAAGATTTATTAAGTGTGTATGTTTTTATTTTTATTTTTTTCTTAGAAACAACGTACAACATTAAAATCTCGGTCTCTATATTTATAAAATCTCAATTCAAATATAACTTTATATTGGTGCCTTTAAAAAAATATTGAACGCTAAAAATATTCTTTAAATTGCATAATCAATCAATTAATCTTAATTTTTAAAAATTACTATGTTTATTTTTTATTAATATGTATAAAGTAAAATAATTAATCCATCTTTAGATATATAATATATAATATTAATATACTATCATTTGGTGTAGACATTTATTATATGATAATAAAATATTTTTATTTCATAAAATTAAATATATTTAAAGAAAATAAGAAAATTTTTTCGGATCAATCGGGTGATTGAATTAGGGTACTGTCCAGGTTGATTGAATTAATTTGAGATAAAATTAAATATATTTAAAGAAAATAAGAAAATTTCTTCGGATCAATCGGGTGATGAATTAGGGTACTGTTCAGCTTGATTGAATTAATTTTAGGTGATATTTAAAATAGTCAAAAAACTTGACACAACTTGGTTGGTTCCAGGTGATTAAATTATGTACCAGTTTGACCACACCAAATCGATTATTTAACCTAAATTTAAATTTTATATTTAAAATATTTTATTACGTGAATGTGATGCAGTCCAAACTTTAAATAATCGTATTAACAATACTTTTATGACAAGATCTTTAATGATTTATAAATATTTATATATCATTTTATTAATATTTATGTGAATTAAATAATATTTTATTATAATATTTATGAATGTACAGTAAATATAAGATTTTCAGAACTGGACCATCATCGAAACGATCAAGCTATTTTATTTAATCATTTGTGGTTTGTTCAGATTTTAATTCATAAACATTTTAATATATATATATAATGTACCTTTTGTAATAAATTTAATTAAAATGTGTTACTTAGATATCTAAATAAATTACAAAATTCAAATGTTTAAACTAATTGATAAATAATTTGTAAATCTCTATTTTATTTAAATATGTAATTTTATTTAAACTAATTTTAAAAATAACAAAATTTATTTAGAAAGTTGTATCGATCCTACCAGTCCAACCGACTGGTGTTGACGGATTCGAGAGCAAATATTTTATTCAACCGAACTATACTGGTTATAAATCGGTTCTCAGTCCATTCGGTCGGACTGTGTCCAACCGGTTTTAATTTAAAAACAATGGATAAATCATGATTAATGTTATTTATATATTTAATGTATAATACAATCGTAATATTGTTTTCCCGTGCATCGCACGGGCCACACACTAGTTAATTCAAAACGTGCTGAGCCTAAGTGACAGGCTCACATGCTTCGGGATCCTATGTGGCAAAATTACATGATTCGTTATTAGGCTTGGGTAAATTTTAATTTACTTCCAATCAAAAAATAATTAGGTTTGGATTATCCATAAATATGTTAATTATTTATGGTGATGTTACATTTATTAATTTGTATTTTAATATCATTTCTTATTATAACCATTGAATTGTAAATATATTTTAAAAGTTAATAACTTTTATATTTTTTATCGGTTTTACATATATAATATATAAAATTAATCATCTCTTGATGAGCTTCGATTTAACATCCATATGTACGTAGAAAAAAAATAAATTATCTTTATCTTTATAACAATAATAATTTTTTTTAATATTAATTAGAAAAATAAAATTATTTATCAATTAATATATTTATATTTTAAGTAGTTATATGATATAAGTTATAAAAATTACTATAATATAACACATGTAAGTCGCACAAGTAACAAGTGTCATTTTAAAATATATAATAATATATAAGAATAATTTTTCTAATTAATTTTAAAATTTAAGAATAATTTTTAATAAACACCCGTATAATACACGGGTGTTGTACTAGTTATAATTATTCATAAAATGATGTAGTGACATGTATTCTACATATTTCAATACATCAATTCAATCTACAATGAAACTATCGACAGACTAAATAGATATTATGTTTGTGAAGTAAGGGTCTATTTATCTGCAATTGCTATAAAACCCCATATATATGAACATTAATTATATACTTACTATTAAAGTGTAGCATCAAATTTGAACTTAATTTAAAGGATCTTTACATTGGTGTAAAAATTGGCCTAGGTGTTCGCCTAAGCGATACCCAAAAAGGTGTCATAAGTTTTGCTTAGGCGGCTTAGGCGACACCTAGGCAGGTTAGACGATTGCAAAGTTAGTCCCGCTTAGACTGACTAGCTGAACTTGTTGGAACCTAGGCGACCGTATTATTTTTTCAATTTTTTAAATTATTTTTTAGAATAGTAAAAATATTTTAAATTTTTATGCATGAAATTATATTAATTATACAATAAAAATAATAATAATTATACTAAAAATAATAATAATTATGGATGAATTAGATTTTGCATAATTTTTGTATTTGACTAATTTAATTAATATATTATGCATAACATATATCTTATAAATTATGCATAATAGTAAATTTAAATTAATTCAGTAATATTTTTATGATTCCACCTAGACGTTCCCGACGTTCACGTATAAGCCCTGGACCTAATTAACCCCCACTTGACGAGCTACTTTTGGANATATATATAAATATAAAAAAGATTCAGTATTTACCTAAAATATTAATTGATTTCCCGCCTAAATAATTCATTTTTACTTTTATTAGTAAATAATTTGAGAATTAGCGGTAATTGTTTGAAAAATTCGAATTTAAAAGTTAATAAAATTTGTACTGAGATTCATTTGGTATAATCTCGAATCCATATTCCTAGCAATATGTATAAAATATGGGAGAATCTATTTTGAGTTTGTAATGTTATACCAAATGAATTTTATTTAGTGTTTCAGTGTCGTTGTGATGTTTGAGTTTTTAGGTTACCCTGTTGGGATCGGTTCTAGGCAATCTTTAGGCTGTCCTCCCAGTTTTTCAGCTGTTGGTTGGTTGTATTCAGCCGTTGGCTGTATGTATTCGGCTAGTGGCTGTACGTTCGCACATTTGTGCTTTTTTATATATAATAATTCTCTCGTTTCGAAAAAAAAATGTTATTGTGCCCATAATTATCTAACCCATATTCCTAGCAATAAATGGAAATTATAGACCACATCACTTAACTGGCTTGCACCCATAGGAGTTGATACCTCAGAGAAGATCGACAAATACATTAAGTTTTTGTGCAAATCGAGGAGCAACAGATGAATGAGATGATCCTGGGTCTATCAATGCACGTGCAAAGTGGTTAGATACGATAAATGTACCTTCTACCATGTCAGCTGCTTCTTGAGCTTCATACCCTGCCAGAGCGAACACACTTGTCGGTACCCTAGCTCGGTTGTTTCCAGGCTTCACTGGTGCAGCTCGATTATCAGTCGGAGCTCCGCTCCTTGGGCAATCATTAATTTGATGTTGTGAGCTACCACATCTTAGGCACTTACCCAGATTTCGCCAGCACTCATTGGGGGTATGCCCAACCTTGGAGCAGTGAGAACAGAGTGGGGGTGCATTCTTGACAGAGGGTTTCTTTCCAGTGGGGGCATCTCTTGATCCACCAGGCTTTTGAAATTTTTTAGGGGTTTTAGAAGGCGGCCCTGGTGCTGGCCTCTTAAAATTTCCACCAGTGCTATTTCGAGCTTGTCCTAGACGTGCCATACCACTTTCAATTCGGGTGGCGGCCTCGACGGCTTCAGCATATATGTTCATCCTTACTGTAAGAAGACTCTGCTGCAAGGAATGCCTCAAGCCTCTAGTGAACTTATACAACTTATCCTCTTCAGTGGTAATCAGCCCTGGCGCATATTTGGATAGCCGATTAAACTGGGACCGTATTGTGCTACAGTTAGTGCTCCTTTCTTAAGATGGTAAAACTCATCCCTTCTAGCTTCTCTCGCAACTTGTGAGATGTATTGGGTTTTGAATTCACTCACGAAGTTTGCCCAAGTCCTGTCCATATTCTCTTGTGTCCATTTCTCAGACACATTCCTCCACCAATCGTGTGCAGCAGATTCTAGACGAAATGTAGCTAGGGACAAACGTTGTGTCTTAGTGTATAGAAACGTTGCAAAGATACTTCAATCGAGCCAGTATTCTGCCTTAGCATCATTAGGTTCCCCGAGAAAGGTCGGTGGGTTGAAACTCAAGAATCTCTCTAACGCCCGATCATGGGTTTCAGGTGCATTGGGGTTTGGTGCCACATGTTGTTGAAGAAAATTCATGAGTTGAGTGATGGCTTGAGCTGTCAAATTGTCTCCTGTAGGAGGTTGAGGCGGCGGTTGTGGGTTAGCGTTCCCATGTGTTTGTCCCATTTTTGTTTCATTTTTCATTCTCTTTTTGCCTTTCTTTATCTCCTATATTAGGTTTTTCGTTAGCTTTTATTCGTTTTTATAGTTTATTGCGCGTCTTGCTTTATTTCGGTTTTCTATGTGTTTCTCGGGTATTTTTTTGGTTTTTCGTCGTCGTGGTGTGCAGGTTGAAAGTCTCAAGGATTTCAAGAAAACATTAGTCGGGCAAGCGTAATCAAATATAGTGTTGGCATCACACAGGAAAAAANCCAAGCCAGCCCTTGCCGCGCCGTGAAGACCCCCGCACCGCGACGACCTTTCCTGCCGCACCGCGCCTACCTGTCACGCCCCTACAGAACACATCCAGTCTCGTCCGCCACGCCGCGGCCACACCTTCGCGCCGCAGCAGACCACCTCCTCACACTGCGGCCGCACCTCCGCGTTGCGGCAACGTCCCTCCTCGCGCCGCACTAGACTTCCTCCACGCCGCTAGTCCCTGCACATATAAATATAAGATCGGATTGCAACATAAAGGATCTCTTGACTCCAGAACATAAAAACCCTACCCTCTCTTCTCTTCTCTGGTTCTTTTCACTTTTCTTACATCTTTTTCATCTTAAAACACAAATTGTTCGTGGATTTGAGTGGGATTTTCTTCATTGCTTTGGATTTAAGCCTGTTTATCAGATTCAACTTTGGAATATTGTCAATTGTAAGATTTTCGTCTCATTTAACTTGATGAATATGAATTCTTGGGTTGATATTAATGCTTGTGTTGATTCAATTATGAGTAGCTAAATCCATATGCTAGGGATAAGGGATTAATGTTTTGGATTCGGTTGTGATTGTAGTGTTCATTGATTGTTCTTTTTATGCGAGTTGAACTTTTTTTAGGGATTTCAATTATTCAGGAATATTGAGAATTGTTGAAGGGTGACACTTCAACTTACAATTGTTTCAATTGAATTTGATATATTCCTGCATGATGTTGGTGATTCTATTCGATTAGTTAGTTAATCGCCCTCTAATTTATCTTAATCGACTCTTAGAACCGAAAGGGGAGGAGTCAGTCGAAATAGACTTGTATAAGCTAGGCTTGTTCGTAACTATATTGCCTAGGTGTTAAATGATTTGTTAATTTGTCGTTCAAGTCTGTTCTCTTGTTACGAAGAGTTATTGAGGATGCGTACTTGAACGTGCAGGTTATTCAAATCACTTAACCGAACAATAACTTGCCCATTAATTGCAAATCGAACCAAAACGGATATCCCCGACTCCTTAGCTCTTTACTTTTGCTTGTTCATCGTCTCTGCTTTTAAATTTCTATTTGCTTAATTTGAACTGTCGTAGTTAATAATCAGACCAAATCATCTGAATTAGAATGTTTAGGAATTTTATTTCTCTTACTTATGCTTGAATAAACGTGCAGAGTATTCCGGCTAACCTTCCTCGTGAGACATGACCCGGTGTTCAAATCTTACGATTCTACTCCAGAAAAATATTTACAACAAATTGGCGCCGTTGCCGGGGAGGGTTTAGGACGTGTTTTGTGCGCTTATTCACTTTGTTTTCCGTATTTCTTTTCGTTTTTGTGCTTTTCTTTTTCTGTGTTTCTCTTTGTTTTAATTTCTCTTAATTACTGTTGGTGCTCGTAACATGTTTGTTGTTTGAGTGTATGCGTACCAAGAGTGGACGTGTACTAGCACCGAACGACAAAACCAACCCCGAGAACCTGAGTGAGCTGTTCGACAAACTCAGCCTCAAATCATCCGAAACACCAAACCAGAGATGGCTCAAAAACCTCCCCGTGATCTCCTCCGAGACGTAGCCCAACCCATGATCGGGCCAATCACTTCTTGTAACCGGTTGGGGCAAGACGCCCGAAACTATGAGCTGAAGATTGTACACTACAATCAGCTCCCATCATTCCACGGGCTCCCTAACGAAGACCCACTCTATTTCATCCGGGAGTTCTATAATGTCTTCCAAACCTTTCCTCTCCATAACCTGAACAAGGACCAGCTGAAGATGCGGTGCTTCCCGGAGACTCTGAAGGACCGGGCCAAGGCGTGGTTCATGACCCTCGCCCCGGATTCTCTCACAACATGGGCAAAAGTATACTCCAAATTTGTCGGGAAGTACTATTCCCATCAGAAGGCCCAAGATATTCGGTCCCAGATAGTCTCCTTTGCTCAACTGCTGAACGAGCCTCTTCACGAGGCTTGGGAAAGTTTCAAAGACCTTCAGAGGTAGTGCCCCCACCACAACCTCTCTCCTGGGCTATTAGCAAATTGCTTTTACGACTCCCTCCACCAGAACTTGCAGTACATGGTGGATAATGCAGCCGGAGGGGACATTGGGGCAAAAACGGCGGAGGAGATGATGGTGATATATGAGACGATGAGTGCTAACTCGTCTCAGAAGAGCGTCCGAGGGAAGAGGACAACAGTGAATGAGGTTGAACCGAGCAACAATGTCATGGCCCAACAGTTAGCCGAGCTCACGGAGCAGATGCATCTACTAAATGATAGAAGGGTCCTCTCCGATTCAAACTATGGTCGTGAATGTTTGCGGCACGTGTGGAGTTCAGGGACACAGTTCTGAGGTGTGCCCGTCGTCGGCTATCGAGCTGAGCTATGGAGGACAGAATGCTGAGGTGAACGTACTACAGGGTTATCAGAACCGGCCTGGGAATGACCCGTACTCAAACACGTACAATCCTGGGTGGCGAAACCACCCGAACTTTTCATGGGCCAACAACCACTACCAGCAGGCACGTCAAACCAACCTTGTTCCCCATCAGCAGCAACCAAGGGGACAAATGATACAGTTACCAGCACAGGGAGCCGGTCCGAGCCCGCCAAGTTCAGACAAGAAGCTAGATAAGATCCTCCAGTTTTTGGCCGACAACCAGCAACGAACCATGAACAATGAGGCTTCCATTAAGCACCTCGAAACGCAAGTGGGGTAGTAGGCCACACGGGTCAGGACCATCGAGACTGAATTGAACAAGGGAAATTTGCCGAGTTAGCCCGAGCATGCGAATTCAGTTACAGTGCTTATGCCCGAGCAAGAGGAGAAGGCAGTTGTTAAGGAGGAGAAGGCTCCGGTGACACCACCTATTGAGCCGACCTGGCACAAGTCCCCTAACCCATACAAGCTGAGGATTCCTTTTTCTAGCCGACTTTTGGAGGAGAAGGACCACAAGATGATTAGAGACCTGCATGCGATGTTGGCTGAGGCCAGCGTAGACCTATCTCCTCCCGACGTGATCAGGAAAATACTGGCATACGTGAGATTTTTCAAGGAAGTGGCAGCAAATAAGCAGAAGCTCGAGAGCGGTGAAGAAGTGCTCGTGTGTGAAGCGGCAAGTGTCTTCCAACAGAACTTGCCGAAAAAGGAGAAGGACCCCGGAGGCTTCGTGATCTCTATGGCCTTTGGGAATGGGGAAGAGACCTTGGGCATGCTTGATCTAGGAGCAGGCATTAACCTCATGCCACTCGCGGTTTATCATCGGCTCAGGCTCGGAGAATTGAAGCCCACCAAGATGCGCTTACAGCTTGCAGATCGTTCATTCCGTCACCCCGTAGGGATTGTGGAGGGTGTGCTTGTCCGAGTGGGGAAGCTGATAGTCTCCGTGGACTTCGTTGTGCTTGATGTGGGGAACGTGCAAGACAATGGTAAGGAGCATGCCATCCTCCTCGGGCGACCCTTCATGGCGACCACTAGAACCGTTATTGATGTGAGGAAGGGGACGGCGAGCATGACAGTGTTCGGCGAGTCCATCACCATCTCCGTTCGAGAGACCCAGCCTGAGCCGCTGGCAAATGTTGTCATTCTTTTGGGCGGTTGAGCATTTTACTGAGGAAGCGTGCATGCGAGAGCACACTAAGAGGTCATTGTAGGGCCGTGTATGTGTTGAGAAAGGACGTCTTACAAACCGCTACACTACCCTTCCCTAGTCGAGATCGAAGGAGCCTCCCCGATCCCAATGGGGCGAGAGATTTGAGTTGACAGAGGCCCACCGCTGTTCGGGGCCCGACAACCTCCACTCTCCACCTGCACCACCGGATTCACAGTGACTGGTCTAGTCACTGTGCCCTGTACGTCTGTATCTTTCCCTTTCTCTTTATTTTCGTGTTTGGGTTAGTGTCTTTTTTTTTTGTTGGTTGATTATATGGGTAAACTTTCCTTGCACTGAAGATTGACAATGGGGACATTGTTCGGTTATAAGTGTGGGTGAGTTTTTACATGATTATGTGTCTTATATGGTTGACCAAGTCTAATTCTTTTAGGGCGTTTTCATCTTTTGTTTTTGTTGGGTGTCCAGTCTTTTGTCTTTTTGTGTGTTTTGTGAATATTGATTGTGGTGGATTTTGAGATTGGTTGATAATTGTTGATGATGTTGAGGAGATGTGATGATGATCATGACTAGTATGCTTTGACTAGTATGCTTTGATGAACTGGATGTGTCGTTTTGTTGGACATTTATTTACCTTATGTGAGGTTTGAGCCTTGGTTGTTTCTTGAGAGATATTGGCTGGATTCGTGTTGATTAGAACTTGCTTTGAGTCTATTTTGAATTGAAGCAATCAAATTACAAGTAATGTGAAAATGATCGAGGCATTCTTTGTATTTTCATTCCCTTTTTCTTTTTGTGAAAATAACATTCACTAGTCACCCCCTTTGAGCCTGATTGAATTTTTGTTTACTGATAACCCCGTGATGATGATATTGTGGAGTTGTAAATGAAGAATTGGAGGTGATTTGTGTTGGTTGTGTATATATATGTGATTTATGTTGGTGTTATGTCAAAAAACAAAAAAGAGAAAATGAAAAGAGCTGAATGGATTATGATAAAATATCCAAAGGTTCCAAAAAAAAAAAAAAAGATAAATAATAATAATGTGGGTAGCGTTTTGGATTTTGAGGATGTTGGAGGAAACGGTTGGTGTTGACAACCAGATGAATTCATGATCACGGTTAGATGATTGACATGAGTTGATATTTTTATTGAGCCACTTAGCCTATATTTATCCTACCCAATCCAGAGAGCCTACGTTACATCCCTAGAAGTCCTCTTGATTCACTATTTCATGAATTTAATTGTTTTTTAGTATAGATAGACAATAGGCAAGCTTATATTGAAGCATGATGATCGACCAATTTGAGTGAACCCATTTCATATTCATGCAAGAAACTGAGTGAGGCATATATGTATTATACTTCCGTGATTGAGAGTTTGTCTTTTCAAGGGGTTGCATTCGAGTTGTAATTGAGGTGTGCTATATTGGTCATTAGAAGTCTCCTCGGCTAAGTTGATTAATTTGAGGCTTCTCTTATTTGAAACTGTTATCCATGCTCGTTTGCTTGTTTTCTTCTCTTTTCGTGTCTTTTTTTTCGGGACGAACAAAGGTTTTAGTGTGGGAGAGTTGTTTGTCCCATTTTTGTTTCATTTTTCATTGTCTTTTTGCCTTTTTTTATCCCCTATATTAGGTCTTTTCGTTAGCTTTTATTCGTTTTTATAGTTTATTGCGCGTCTTGTTTTATTTCGGTATTCTATGTGTTTCTCGGGTATTTTTCTAGTTTTTCGTCGTCGTGGTGTGCAGGTTGAAAGTCTCGAGGATTTCAAGAAAAAATTAGTCGGGCAAGCATAATCAAATAGAGAAATTTGTTGGCATCACATAGGAAAAAACGGAATCAGATTCCGAGTTCAGACGAGCGTATACGGGCACAAAATGTAAAGTCGTGCGACATAGACCACCAAATGCCTAGGCGCCGCACGTTCCCGCGTCCCACGCCGTCGCAATCAGCCCTCGCGCCCGCGCCGCACCGCAATGCATGCCACGACCTGGACAGAGACTCCAAGCCAGCCCTTGCCGCGCCGTGAAGACCCCCGCGCCGCGACAACCTCTCCTGCCGAGCCGCGCCTACCTATCGCGCCCCTACAGAACACGTCCAGCCTTGCCCGCCACACCGCGGCCACACCTTCGCGCTGCGGCAGACCACCTCCTCGCGCCGCGACCACACCTTCGCGCCGCTGCAATGCTCTGCCTCGCGCCGCACCAGACCTTCTCCACACCGCGAGTCCCTGCACATATAAATATAAGATCGGACTGCGACATAAAGGATCTCTCGACTCCAGAACGTAAAAACCCTACCCTCTCTTCTCTTCTCTGGTTCTTTTCACTTTTCTTTCATCTTTTTCATCTTAAAACAAAAATTGTTCGTGGATTTGAGTAGGATTTTCTTCATTGCTTTGGATTTAAGCCTATTTATCAGATTCAACTTTGGGATTTTGTCAATCGTAAGATTTTCTTCTCATTTAACTTGATGAATATGAATTCTTGGGTTGATATGAATGCTTGTGTTGATTCAATTATGAGTAGCTAAATCTATATGCTAGGGATAGGGGATTAATGTTTTGGATTCGGTTGTGATTGTAGTGTTCGTTGATTGTTCTTCTTATGCGAGTTGACCTTTTTTTTAGGAATTTCAATTATTCTGGGATATTGAGAATTGTTGAAGGGTGACACTTGAACTTACAATTGTTTCAATTGAATTTGATATATTCTTGCATGATGTTGGTGATTCTATTTGATTAGTTGGTTAACCACCCTCTAATTTATCTTAATCGACTCTTAGAACCGAAAGGGGAGGAGTTGGTCGAAATAGACTCGTATAAGCTAGGCTTGTTTGTAACTGTATTGCCTAGGTGTTAAATGACTAGTTAATTTGTCGTTCAAGTTTGTTCTCTTGTTACAAAGAGTTATTGAGGATGAGTACTTGAACGTGCAGGTTATTGAAATCACTTAACCGAACAATAACTTGCCCATTAATTGCAAATCGAACCAAAACGGTAATCCCCGACTCCCTAGATCTTTACTTTTGCTTGTTCATCGTCTCTGCTTTTAAATTTCTATTTGCTTAATTTGAACTGTCGTAGTTAATAATCAAACTAAGTCATCTGAATTAGAATGTTTAGGAATTTTATTTCTTTTACTTGTGCTTGAATAAACGTGCAGAGTATTCCGGCTAACCTTCCTCGTGAAACACGACCCAGTGTTCGAATCTTATGATTCTACTCCGGAAAAATATTTACAACACCATGCCGTGGGGCTGCATTTTCATTGTGATGAAGGCGAGGTCGTCCACGTTGCCATCTATAATAAGTTCAATTATTTAACAATAAGTTAATATTAAGCTCTAATGTTCAATGAAGAATCACCACAAGTAGATGCATTTGTATCAGTTTAAATGTGATTTATGATAACTATTAACATATAATCAAAACATGGACATAACATTAACATCAACATGGACAGAGAAAACACCAGAAAATTACCCTGTCCAAGGATCTATTAATAACTATACCATCTAAAAAAGGTCATAATAATAACAAAAAAACATCGTCCATAGAGCAAATAATAATCCTAGTAATAAAGCAATTGATCAATCGTCATCCATCATATCCTTCTCTGGGTCCTCCTCTGGGTCCTCCTCAGAACTGTTGACTGTGACCACATGGCGCGGGTGTGCAGGCTGAGGTCCCATCGAAGTGGAAGGCTGTTGGGCGATGAGTCTCTCTGCGGCAATTTGACATTCAAGAATGCCAATCCACTGTGCTCCTAAAGAGACCCTTCGGCGAAGCCTTTGATTCTCAGCTTCCATCTTAGCCATTGCATCATCCTTCACTTTAAGTTCGAGTTCCAAATTCTTCACTTTACTACCCAGTTCTACTATCTGAAATTCCTTATCTACTAGCTCCTTCTCCATCTCTTCTCAGCGTTCTTGTTCCATCTGATGCTGCTGGTAGTGATGATCAGCATGGTGTTCTACCTGATTTAGTTGGGCCTCCAGTTGTTCAATCATCACCTTGCTACCCTCAAGCTCATTAAACAGTTCCTGGCAGTTAGAGGAGTGCATCCCCACGATTTGTTGAGCTTTCGTAAGCTGCTGCTCCAAATCGTGAATGTGCTCTGCCTGCGTGACTAACATCTTGTGTTTGTTCTCCGAATCGTTCATCCACAGCTGTAGTGTCTCCTCTAAGTCCTCTACTCGGCTCCTCTCATATGTCAAATAGAACAGAAGAGTAGAGATGGGGTCCATACTTATAATAATACTCTCGTCAAAACGCATCAAACAAAGGGTAGAAGACAACAAGATACTCATATAAAGCTAATACACGTATAAGCACATATAATATAAATAAGGTCAACATATAAAGTAAAGTATTTAACAAATCATGAAAAGTGACAGTAAATAATAATAATAATAATAATAATAATAATAATAATAATAATAATAATAGACGATTAAAATGGTAACCCAATAAGCTCAAGGATCCTATCCTGGGTTAGCTCGATGTAAGTGTCCTTCTCACGACCGAGCTCTGATACCACTCTGTCACGCCCTCCACACCGGGTTGGATGGGGACGCGACGTCAAGCAGTAATATGATGAACATTATATAAAACAAAAATAATAACAAGGATATAAAACAACATTTCAAACCTAGTCCGGTGAAAATAAGTTTGATAGTCGGAATACAAGTCATACAACATGGTCTGAATAAATACAAATTACAAACTGACAGCGGAATAGTCTCGGAATAAAACAAGTACCAAAATGACAATCAATAATACTAAGTCCCAATTTTATTACATCCCGAAAATAACTTTTAATTAAGACCATGCTAACAATAAAGAGGCCACGATTCAGTTGGAAAATTCTTCTTTAGAGTTAGCCTCTTCCACCATGGTTGGCATATATGGAATGAGACAAAAATTCTCAGTGAGTGGGTGAGTGTGTGCAATGTGTGGCTTAATTTTTTTCAAGAACTTGTGATGCATGATTCGAAACAGTATCAATTTTTAAAGTATTCATACTATGTTAAAAGGTAGCATACTTGAAAATTTTAGATTACTATAAACACAAATGTACATTTAACATGCACTATATATAAATGAAATAAAGCAGTGATTTCAATCCCTGTGAAATAAAGCAGAGATCAACATTTTAGCAAAACAGTTTAGCTTCGGAACGAGTCGGTTTGACATGATCCTAGACTCTTCCTTATGACTCCCAGCAATATAAGCCTTTGGCCTCAGTTTGAGCCGAAGCTCCAGTATGGACTATGCAGTCCCAAGCCAACCTTATATCTTATCCGGGCTCGACAAACTACTTAGCTATGGGCTTCCGCCCGGAGAATGTCATAATCGCGATTATACCCTAATTCTACGACCCAATCACTTTGGAGCACCCCGTCTCAGTTATGGGAATTGGCAACAACGGTAGCCTTACCGAGAACTGCAGCCACGCTGCTCGATTCTTGGTTTGGTCTAACCGCCCCAAACAGTCAAGTCAATATATGGCAAGAGTTAAGTGTACAAGACCACATCAAATTTAATTAATAGCACAAGTAAGATAATCTCAACACTAGTGAGAACAATATTTTCTAGAAGTATAACTTTTATGGCCCGGATGTTAGTGTTAGATGGAGGTGTGGATGGACACACTTAATTTCGAGTTCCACAGTTACTTTATTGAAAATTAGTGATTTTCTAAATTTTTATGATAATTATTGTTATAATAAATCAACATTTCATCTTTATTGAATCCGATTTTTTCATTCATACATCTTAAAATATTTAATGAATTCTTAACATTATTTATTATCAGTTATATAAAAATGATTTCCAAACCCGAGGACGTGTTTAGATGGTCTAGTTATAAAATTTTATAAGGCATAAGCTNATGATCTAGTTATAAAAATAAGCTTTTTAAATTCTAATTTATGTCAAATTTCAAGCGACTACTATTACCATAATTATTTAATAGCTAACAAATTTTAGGACAATTTCACCATAACCTTAGAAATTACCACAAGTTTTCTTTGAACAAAGAAACTCTAATAGGCAATTAAGCTATTTTAAAAATTAAGTTATAATAACTAATTGGTTTGAAGCTGGGTTGTTTCTAGTTTTACAATAGCCACTCAAAATAATAAAATAGCTTACCATGTCTACTCTTTAGATTAATTAATTATTATATTCTAAGTTTTTATCACAACAATTATATAAGTGTCATCAATATCTATTTTAATCATGCGGTATAAATAATTGTTGCATGTAAATAAAATTCTAATGTCTAGGGTTACACATATAAGTTATGCACCAGACAGGGAGAAAAATAAAATAAAATAAATCAAACGGTATTATGACAGATTAACATACACCACGCAGTATACAAAACAGATAAAATCACAACACGTAGATAAAAAGTTTAATACAGTAAAACAAATAAAATATTAATAACTGATAAAAAGTTGCGTATACAGAACATAAAAGAAGTTTAATACGATACAACAGATAAAATATTAATAATACATAAGAGTTTAATATACATGATCACAGTACAACACGATAACATCTATAAAAAATAATAAATAGATAATCTATCAATATGGCAGTACATATATATATATATATATATATATATATATATTTATAGTGGTTAGTTCAAATAAAAACTAGTTCTGGTGTGAGAACCATATTTGATGCTATTTTTAATTGTGTATGATGCTATTTTTAATCTCACATGGTGTTATCATTTTTACAAATGCTAACATAAATTGTGTTGCTATTTTTAATAAAGTACATCTTGATTAAAAATAGCACCAAACACAATCAATCATAGCACCACGCACAATTAAAAATAGCAGTCCTCACGGTTCTCACACTAAGACTTGGTTCTCATTTGAACCACATCCTATATATATATATATATATATATATGCATCAAAGGAAAAAAAAAATATATGTAACGATCTCAACAATATTTTCAACAACAATATATATACATGCATCAGTATTTTTGAGATAACATATTTTTTTTTTCATGATTTTCATCACCACTTCTTTTCTACCAATCTGGGGATTAGGATGATGTGTGCTTCTAATTTGCTCCCAGACTTCTATTACGGACAGCTATCCCGAGATGTTGTTGATCGATGCAGAGTGAAAGTTGAGTTGAGATAGGAAATTGTTTTGTGGTTTTGTGTTGTTTGAACAAAGAGGATGGTATTTGGGTTTTGTGTGAAGGAGGTATAAAATGGTTCAACAAGATAAATTGTTTCCGATTGTTGTGAACTGTGTATAAAATGATTAAGTAGAATAGGTTGTGTGTGAATTGTGTATAAAAATTGCCTCTGCAACATGAAGAATACACACTAAAGGCAATGATTACTCCGATCACGGTGATTTCTATTGGGGAGTGGATGTTTGAGAAGAGTAAGGGACGCATTCGTGAATGGGAAAGTGTGATGTTCTGAAATTCGTGAGTTCGATTGGGGTATTAGGTCGGCGTATCT
>BKCP01005294.1:67326-109151 GCA_008636005.1 Striga asiatica | reverse complement strand
TAGTATATATATATATATATATATATATATATATATATATATATACCACAACTTCGCGTATACAAGAATATACGCACACATATATATAGAACGTACCAGTTATTTTTTAAAAGGTAAGCACTTTACATATTTATATAAATATATATGTATTTAAATGGAGGATCATAGTTTTATTTATCCAAACCAACTATATTATTAGATGTCTAAGATATTAATGAATAATAAAATAATCTAGAAATTTGTACACAAATTTTAATAATATAGGGAAAATAGAGATTAATATTTAATTTATTATTATTATCTAATAATACCATGAAAAACAAAAGTAAAATAAAGTAAAACAAAATTATTCAAGGAAATATTTCTTAATACTAATAACTCATACAAATAGCACAATTCAGATAATGGTGTACCTGTGGAGTATCACATTCTCCCATCCGTATAAGAATTTAGTCCCCAAATTCTTCCTAGAATAACTCCGGGTAATGTTCCTTCATCTCCTTCTCCGGTTCCCAGGTGGCATCTTCGTCTCGATTGTGGTTTTGCCAAACCACCTTAACCAGTGGAATTTGTCTCTTCCTTAACACACGAACTTGACGATCAATAATGCGCAGTGGTTTTCTAAGCACGTCAAGTTATCCATGATGGGTGGAATGTCTCTTGTAATAACATGTTATGGATCGGAACTATACTTCTTCAATCTTGAGACATGAAATACGTCATGCATGCCAGCAAGGGTACTCGGTAAGTCTAGGCGGTAGGCTAGCTGGCTGATCTTCTTAAGGATCTTGAATGGGCCAACATACCTTGGGCTAAGTTTCCCACCTTTCTTGGATTTTATTATCCCCCTCCTTGGTGATAATATGAGGAACACCTCATCCCCACAATCGAACTCTAGATCCTTTCTTTTTTTGTCGGCATAGTTTTTCTGACGACTTTGTGCAGTGCGTATCCTTTCCCTAATTAGGCGAACTTTGTCCACTGCTTCTTGAACTAAGTCAACTTTTGGTACATATGTTTAACCTTTCTTTGTCTTGGGTACCCACCGATCATCAATTTCCCAATGAAGTGGCGATCTACATTTCCTACCGTAAAGAGCCTCATATGGTGCCATGCCAATTGTGGCTTGGTAGCTATTGTTATAAGCGAACTCAACCAATGGCAAATGATTGTTCCAATTCCCTTGGAAGTCTAACGTGCAGGCTCGAAGCATGTCTTCCAGAGTTTGGATTATCCTCTCTGGTTGTCAGTTAGTTTGTGGATGAGCTGTTGTACTAAAGCTCAAAGACGTACCCAATTCTAGGTGTAGACTTTTCCAAAATCTCGAGACAAATCTCGGATCACGATTAGAGACTATATCTATGGGTACTCCGTCAAGTCTGATTATCTTCGGAATGTAAGTTCGGGCTAACTTTTGCCAACTGTCTGCCTTCTTCACTGTTAAGAAATGGGTTGACTTAGTGAGTCTATCCACTACGACCCATACGTTGTTGTATCCTTCTCGGGTATTTGGTAGGTCCGTCAAAAGGTCCATTATTATCAACTCCCATTTCCATTTAGGAACGTCTAAGGGTTGTAGTAACCCTGATGGGCATTGATGTTCAACTTTTACCTTTTGACAAGTCAAGCACTTGGCTACATACTCTGCAATCTGGTTTTTCATATTCACTCACCAATGTATCTCTTCAAGTCTTTATACGTTTTGTTTCCTCCTGGGTGAATAGCGTACTTTGAGCGGTGCGCCTCCGCAAGGATTCTATTCTTCAACTTCTCATCATTTGGTACACATGTTCGATTTCTGAACTTCAACAATCCACCTTCAGATATGCTGAACTCTGTTCGCTCTCCAAATTTTACTTTCTCCTTCAAGCCTTGAAGTTTTAGATTTTACACATGTTTGATTTCTGATGCATGTATATATATTATTGTTGAAAAAACTATCGGGATCGTTACATATATATTTTTCATGTGATGCGTATATATATATGTGTGTGTGTGTGTGTGTGTGTGTGTGTGTACTGCCTTATTGATAGATTATTTATTTATTATTTTTTTATAGCTGCGATCGTGTTGTAGTGTGATCATGTTTATTAAACTCTTACCTGTTATTAATATTTTATCTATTGCATCGTATTAAACTTCTTTTATGTTCTGTATACGCAACTTTTTATCAGTTATTAATATTTTATCTGTTTTACTGTATTAAACTTTTTATCTACTTTGTATACGTGTTGTGATTTTATCTGTTTTGTATACTGCGTGGTGTATGTTAATATGTCATAATACCGTTTGATTTAATTTATTTTATTTTTCTCCCTGTCTGGTGCGTAACTTATATGTGTAACCCTTGACATTAGAATTTTATTTACATGCAACAATTATTTATACCGCATGATTAAAATAGATATTGATGACACTTATATAACTGTTGTGATAAAAACTTAGAATATAATAATTAATGAATCTAAAGAGTAGACATGGTAAGCTATTTTATTATTTTGAGTGGCTATTGTAAAATTAGAAAAAACCCAACTTCAAACCAATTAGTTATTAAAACTTTATTTCGAAATAGCTTAATTGCATATTAGAGTTTATTTGTTCAAAGAAAACTCGTGGTGATTTCTAAGGTTATGGTGAAATTGTCCCAAATTTTGTTAGCTATTAAATAATTATGGTAATAGTAGTCACTTGAAATTTGTCGTAAATTAGAATTTAAAAAGCTTATGCCTTATAAATTTTATAACTAGACCATCTAAAACATATTCGGGTTTGGAAATCATTTTTATATAATTGATAATAATGTTAACAATTTATTACATATTTTAAGATATATGAATGAAAAAATCGGATTCAATAAAGGTGAACTTGAAAATCAAGTGTGTCCATCCACACCTCCATCTAACACTAACATCTGGGCCATAAAAGTTATACTTCTAGAAAATATTGTTCTCACTACCACCAAATGTTGAGATTATCTTACTTGTGCTATTTATTAAATTTGATGTGGCCTTGTACATTTAACTCTTCCCGTGTATTGACTTGACTGTTTGGGGTAGTTAGACCAAACCCAGAATCGAGCAGCGTAGCTGCGGTTCTCGGTAAGGCTACCGTTGTTGCCTATTCCCATAACTGAGGTTCCGAAGTGACTGGGTCATAGAATTAGGGTATAATCGCGATTATGACATTCTCTGGGCGGAAGCCCATAGCTAAGGAGTTTGTCGAGCCCGGATAAGATATAAGGTTGGCTTGGGACTGCATAGTCCATACTGGAGCTTCGGCTCAATCCTGGAGCTTCGGTTCAAACTGAGGCCAAAGGCCAATATTGCTGGGAGTCATAAGGAAGAGCCTAGGATCAGGTCAAACCGACTCGTTCTGAAGCTAAACTGTTTTGCTAACATGTTGATCTCTGATACATTAATTAAGTTAATTTCAATCCACAGGGATCACTGCTTTATTTCATTTATATATTGTGCATGTTAAATGTATATTTGTGTTTATAGTAATCTAAATTTTTCAAGTATCTACTTTATAACATATTATGAATACTTTAAAAATTGATACTATTTCTAATCATGCATCACAATTTCTTGAAAAAAATTAAGCCACACATTGCACACACTCACCCACTCACTGAGAATTTTTGTCTCATTCCACCTATTTTGTATTTTGAAACCCCCCTCCCCCCAGACGAGGAGCAACCATGGTGGAAGAGGCTAACTCTGAAGAAGAATTTACCAACTGAAGCATGGCCTCCTTATTGTCAACATAGTCTTAAATAAAAGTTATTTTCGGGATGTAATAAANCTTAACAAAATAAAAAAAAAAAAAAATATCGGCTAAAATAATCTATAACCAAAATTACAATTTGACCAAAAACTTTACCTAGTTTACTAGTACGAATCCCGTGCGATGCACGGGTAAAATATATTGATTAATATTTATAAATTAAAAATGATCTTTAAATAACATTTATCAATTAAAAATATAGAATTAATATGTAATACAATTTACCTATATTAATTTATTGAAAATGATATATAAAATTTAAATTGGGCAAAATTACATAAAAATGTCTATTTAAAATCGATTCACAATAAATTACATTATATCCATTTCAAAATAAGTGTCATTTTAAAATTTTTATTAAGAATTTCGATTTGACTTCAATGTGATTATATAATATAAATATTTTGGTAAAATTTTATCATATATTTAAAAATCTATATGAATAATCAGTAGTATTATAAACTTATATAGTCTCATTGATTAAAATGAATTTATTTTTATATAACTATCCAAATCAAACAATTTAAGTAGTTGGGTAATTTATTACACTATAAAATGATTATTATTCATTTACGTTCAAGTTAATATTGACCCATAAGTTACGAATAATTACTTATTTAACTTTTAAATAAACTCAAATTTGGACTACACAATAAACACACACACACACATATATATATATTATCTCGTAATTTTTCAGATTTGTTGTTGGTTATCTTATCGTTCGACCAAAATTACAATTTGATCAAAAACATTACCTAGTTTATTTGGGGGGTGCGGGCGTACGGGAATTTTCACTCTAGAAAATAACTCCTATTAAAATTTCAACGGTAATATATTCTAACGAAATTATGATAGTAATTCTAATGAATATTCTTATAGTATTACTTCGTTGGAAAATTTCAACCGGAACTCCAGAAGTAATGTTTCCTTGAAATTGATTTTCCGTTGAATATATGTTGGATTTGGACGATCAAATGACCGTTTCTCCATGATTGGTGGGAGAAACCATTTCAACGTCAATTTAATTTTCAACATAGTTCCTACAACAGTAAACCAATGGAAAGATTGCAGTTGAAATTCTCAACTTCAAACTAGAATTTCAAGAAAAATATAATTCTAATGGAAAGGAAGAATATCTATTGGAATTTCTCAATGAAAGTTAAAATTGGAAATGTCCGTATGAGATGTTTCGGAGAAATATTTTTCCCGTTGAATTTTTGTTGGGTTTTGATATTTTTTTTTTTAGTGTTTAACTTAATTATTGGGTTGATTATTGATACCATCATATTTATCCGACATGAAAATCAATCCATCAGAAGTTTTAGGATCATTTTTTTCTGGTATGGGTGTGGGGGCGAAAGAGGGGGCGTCGCGAGTTGTCTTTTGCCTGCATATATTTAGAGGCATTTAATGCATCTTTTAACAATACTATATACTAGTAAATATCCTGTATGTAAATAAAATATAAGGTTCATGCGATGCACGTGAAAACAATATTATGATTATATTATAAATTAAATATACAAATAACATTAATCATGATTTATCCATTATTTTATATTAAACCGGGTTGGACACAGTCCGACCGGATGGACCGGAACCGATTTATAACCAGTCTAGTTCGCTTGAATGAAATAGTTGCTCTTGAATCCGTCAACACCAGTCGGTTGTACTAGTAGGTTCGATACGATTTTCTAAATAAATTTTGTTATATTTAAAATTATTTTAAATAAAAATACATATTTAAATAAAATAGAGATTTATAAATTATTTATCAATTAGTTTAAACATTTGAATTTATAAATTGTTTAGATATCTAAGTAACACATTTTATTTAATTTTATTACAAAAAGTACTATATATATATCACTGTTCTAAAAATCGGCCTAGGCGGCGCCTAGGCGCTAGGCAGTGCCCGGGCGCCTCCGATTTATACAAATCGGCAGAAAAAATCGGCCAGGCGGCTAGGTGGCGCCTAGGCGCTCCTAGGCGGGCTTTGAGAACTCTAGTAGCTCATCATCCGGTCTCAGTAGGTTCCGGGCAAACGGTAGCTTGGCAGGCTCGGCGGCCAAGCGGTAGGCGGCGTCTAGGCGGGCATAGGCGGACCTAGGCGCTCCTAGGCGGGCTCGGTGGAAATTTTTCAGTTTTTATTTTTTATAATTTTTTTATTTTTTTAAATACTAATTACATTATTTTGTTCTCATGTTTTCTTTAATATATATTAATATTATTATTTGGACTTTGGTGTGTGAATTTATTATAAGTTGAGATAGTTTTATTTTGTAGGTAGTTAAAATAAATAAAAAATAAGGCATTTGATATTGATTTTTAGGACCCGACTAGGCGCTCTAGGCGCTAGGCGTTGGTCGAGCGCCTAGCGGGCGCCTAGTAACTTTTAGAACACTGATATATATTAAAATGTTTATAAATTAAAATCTAACAAACCACAAATGATTTAATAAAATAATTTGATCGTTTCGATGCCGGTCCAGTTCTGAAAACCTGATAGTTACTGTACATTAATAAATATTATAATAAAATATTATTTAATTCACATGAATATTAATAAAGTGATATATAGATATCCATAAATCATTAAACATGTTGTCATAAAAGTATTGTTAATACGATTATTTAAAGTTTGGATTACATCACATTCACGTAATAAAATATTTTCAATATAAAATTTATATTTAGGTTCAATAATCGATATTTTGTGGTCGAACTGATATATATATAACTTAGTCACCTGGGACCAACCAAGTTGTGTCAAGTTTTTTGCCTATTTTAAATATCACCTAAAAGTAATTTAATCAACCTGGGCAGTACCCTAATTCAATCACCCCATTGATCCGATTTTTTTTTTATTTTCTTTAAATATATTTAATTTTATGAAATAAAAATATTCTATGATTCATATAATAAATGTCTACACCAAACGATAGTATATTAAGATTATCAATTATATATCTAAAGATGAATTAATTATTTCTACTTTATGCATATTAATAAAAAATAAACATAGTAATTTTAAAAAAATTAAGATTAATTTATTGATTATCCAATTCAAAGAATATTTTAGCGTTCAATATTTTTTTTAAAGGCAAAAATATAAAGACCGAGATTCTTATACTTTTGTTATACTTTGAATTGAGATTTTAAAAATATAGAGACCGAGATTTTACTGTTGTTCGTTGTTTCTAAGAAAAAAATAAAAATAAAAACATACGCACTTAATAAATCTTAGCCGGATTTTTTAAATAATAAAATGAACTAAAACCCGAAATTTAAGATAGCAATTAATGTTGTATGATTTTTAAAGAAAAAAATACGAAAAATAATAAAACTTACTATTTATAGGCTGCATTAAATTCTGACTTATTTTTTTGCTACTATTTTTTGTAAATGGTAATTCTTAATATATATATATATATATATATATATATAGGTTAATTGCAAATAAAATCTTAACCTTTTGTGTAATTGAAAATAAAACTCAACCTTTTCAATTTGGCAAAAAAATACCAAACCTTTACTAAGTGTTGCAATTGTGTCTCAATCACCTTTCGCCACTGCCGGCAACCGCTGGCCAACTTCGCCGAATGTTAAATTTTTTTACATGATCTTGTAGCTCTGCTCCGTGCCGACAAAATATCCGAGTTTCATAAAAGAATTCCGACAATAAGGCTTCCAATTTTCCGGTCAAAGCTCGTAGATATACAAATTTTCTCCGGCGTTGTTTCGCAAATTCCCGGTGACTCGCTTTGACCCACGTGAATCCGAAGGTACCGTTGAACTCCTCTCGCAAAGCCACATCTAGTGACGTCCACCTTCGCGGTAACCGGTGACTTTTTCCAGTGACGACTTTTTCGGTCATCTTCTTATCGTCGGAATTTTTTTTCGTGAAACTCGGATATTTTGTTGGCACGGAGGAGAGCTACAAGATCATGTAAAATTTTCAACATTCGGCGAAGTTGGCCGGCGGCGGGTGGCGGTTGGCAGCGGTCTGGCGGCGGCGGAAGGTGATTTAGACACAATTGCAACACTTATTAAAGGTTTGGTATTTTTTTGTCAAATTGAAAAAGTTGAGTTTTATTTGCAATTAGACAAAAAGGTTAAGATTTTATTTGCAATTATAATAAGTAATATTTGAGAATTTAATATTAAAATTTTAGATAATGAACATATTACACTTTTAAAATTTAATCATTAGGAAAAATAAATTAATGATTGTTTATCATTATGAACAATTGTTAATTATATTAGATAATAGCAGTTTGATTATTATTATTAATATTGTTATTATTATTATTATTATTATTATTATTATTATCATTATTATTATTATTATTACAAAAACAATTGTTTATAACATTCTAAAGTTGTTTGACTATGCTATTAAAACAATTTACTAATTGTTTTTGGAGAAATTTTTTCATGAGATACAAAAGGAAAAGATAATATTGATGTTAAAATAAATAACTTGAAACAATTGTTTATAATTATGCAATTTATATTTATTGTGAATTATTATTAGTTGGTATTAAAATTAATTATTATATAATATAATAGAAAAATACATGATTACACTCAACATGATGTATTAGTGAAAAGTAAAAAACATTAATGATAAATTTTGTAACTGAAAATGGAGGAAAAATCTAGAGGTTTTATTAAATAGGTTTTCTTAAATGCTATTAGCTAGTAATTATATATATTGTTTAGTATAACTTTGTGGGTATGAGGTAACCGAGCTACCCGACTCGGGTCGTTCTATAAGGAAGGCTATTCGGAGCTTCGGTTGCTATTCAATTGTCCAAAAGCACAAAACGAGAAAATAAATCCTAAACATCCTATTCAACGATTGGAGATTGATTTTAAACTAGATTAACTAAGGAAACGAGCAACGAGCAATTAAGAAAGCAATCGAACAAAGAAACCCTAGCTAACTAAACCGGTGAACTCAAAAGCAAGAGAAAAGAGAGAAAGCAAGAGAAACGAACTCCATCTACCACACTTAATAGCTAAAGCCGAAAATCCTACGACGAAATAACTGAGCTCAATACCAAAGTCACGATGTTTCATGTAGGAATTCACACTTCAACCAACTCAAGCACAATACACAAGTTCAAAAACAACGAGAACACGAAAAATAACTAAACGAGCAACATAATCCATAAGACGAGCAAGCCCTAATTTACTTCTACTAACGAGATAGTGTTTGTTATATTTTTGTGTGATTTTCTTGTGTTTTATTTGCTTGACTCGAGTCTTTTTAGGTTTGGTTTGTGTGTCCCGGTCCATTTTTGTTCGTTTTTAGTAATTTTTATTTTTTGAGTCATATTCGTATATTTTTCAATCTCCCTTGTGCGTTTTGGTGTTTTTGTAGGTTCGGAAGGAAGAAATAGTAATTACGTGATGTGCCGTCTCGAGTGTTAATTCATTCGGTATGCCTTCCATGTCGAAGAGGGAAAGATTTGAGGAGTGTGAGTCGAAGTTTCGAGTCAATCGGAAGCCCGTGCAATGAGTTAGAAGCCGTAGAAGTCCGACCGAAGTCACCGAGACAAATTCTGAGCCAAACCCTCGCAACGTCCGAAACTCGAACCCGCGGAAAGCTGTTCGCGACCTGCCATTTTTCACGAGGGAGAAGATGCCTTCAGGAACTCGCGAGCGTGAATTCCATTCCGCGAGCATCTGTTATTCGCGAGCCGCTCCTTTGTTCTGAAGCCTCAGTCCGCGAGTCTCCGTGAAGCGCCATCTGCCCGCGATTTCTTGACTTCGCACCCGCGAAACCCCTAGTGCTCGCGAGGTTCATCTTTCCAGCGAAATCTGCTTGCGAAAAATGAAGATTCTACTCGCGTGTGACCCTTTACTTGTGAGTGTTTTTTTTAATGTGCGTGTTTAGTGTGTGTTTTTGCTATCTAGTATAAATAGATTTTGTCCCTTTATAATTGAACATCTAGATTTCATTTCTCACTTTACCACTTTAGGAATTAAGTTTTTCTTTTTAGTTTTCTCTTTTCTCTCTCTTGGGAGCTCTATGATATCATTTTCCGGCGACTCTTATTTTGTTCAAGTTCCGAGCTTTTGACTCCGATTTTCATCTAGCACGCAATAGAAGATTGAGTATTTACTTTTAAAGCTTATTACTTCGATTTTTGTCTCGTTTTTACTTATGATGATTATCAAGGTGAATTTGGGTGTTTGCTTGATGATGGAGGGAATGTTTGGACTTGATCATTGCTCTTGCTTGTTTTAGTAGGGACTAATTACTTGCCTATCTAGATTAAGGGTTAGGACTCTATTTAGAGCTTAATAACTTAGGTTAGAAGGTTAGGGTTAGTGACCTAGTGCTTAGAACTTGCATATTGTTCGTCGTTGAATTCATTTGGTTTCGATAGCATAGAGACTCCGGTAGTTTTAATTGCTTTATTCTCTAATTTACTTGTTGCTTTCAATTCCGAGCATCGATTAACATTAATTCACTCTCCAACCCATTGATTAGTATGTTTAGCTTTTATTTTCTCATTTTGTGTGATTTGGACAATTGAGTGGTGAACGAAGCTCCGAACCGTCTTCCTTTAAGAACGACTCGAAGTCGGGTAGCTCGGTTACCAACTACCCTCAAAATACTACAAAACAGATAGCAAAATAGGTGCAAAAATCGAAATTATAAGCCTTAAAAGCGGCTTAATTGCAAATAAAACCATGACCTTTTCAAAATTTGCAATTTTATGCACGACTTTTAAAGTTGGCAAATATATGCACCACTTTCACTTTTCTTGGCAATTCTATGCAGAGGGCCCAATTTCGGGCTTTTATTGCTGATGTTGCGAATTTATGGCAAGTTATATTGACATGGATGCTGATGTGGCGATTTCTGCTGACGTGGCGCTGATGTTAAATGCTGCTGGGTTTCGAACTCGCGACCTCAAGGCAGTATATTGACATTGTAACCATTACACCAATATAAGTCATATGTCTAACTTAATAGCGTTTAATATATAGATACAATGTACGAATAATCAAATTAAACATAAAAGATAACGTAAATTATATTTAATAATATTAATAACATATAAACTTATAATAATTAAAATATAATAAAATAAATTGTATATATTAAAGGAAAAAAATAAATTAAAATAAAGTAAGATAAAATTTATTATAGTAGAGTGCATTAAAATTAAATTACATTTAAATATATTTATATATTTCTTATTTTATTAAAATAAAACTAGTTATATAAATTTAAAAATAAAAAAAAATAATGATAAAATTAAATTAAAAAATAAACTATATTAAAGTACACCATTTAAAATAAAATAAAAATAATATAATATTATAAAATAAATTATAAAAAATGGTAAAGTAAAATAAACTATATAACATAATAAATAAAATAACTTATTATGAAATAATAAATTAAAATAAATAAAAATATTAAATGAACATTGTAAAATAAAAAAAAACATTATTTCATTATAATATTTTTAATATAATATTAATAAAATATTTATTATGATACAATCAAATATTTTAATAAATTATTTATTATAATAATCTCAAATTATATTTTTATTTAAATTATAATGATAAATAATTTATTAAATTATTTGAAAATAGTATAATAAATATTTAAATTTATTATATTAAAAAATAATATAATGAAATAATAGTTTTTATTTTATTATATTAATTTAATATTTTTATTTATTTTAATTTATCATTTCATAATAAGTTATTTAATTTATTATATTATTTATTTTATTTTACGTTACTATTTTTTATACTTTATATCTTATATTATATTATTTTTATTTTATTTTAACTTGTGTACTTTAGTCTAGTTTATTTTTTAATATAATTTTTCATTATTATCTTTCATTTCCAAATTTATTTAACTATATTTATTTTAATAAATAATAAATATATAAATATATTTAAATTTAATTTAATTTTAATGTACTCTACTATAATAAATTTTATCTTACTTTATTTTAATTTATTTTTTCATCTAATATATATAATTTATTTTATTATATTTTAATTATTATAATTTTATATCTTATTAATATAATGAAATATAATTTACATTATCTTTTAAATTTAATTTGATTGTTCATACTATATGTATATATATTTAACGCTAGTAAATTAGTCTTACAACTTTTATTGGTGTAGTGGTTGTAGTGCTCATGTAAGTCCATGAGGTCACAAGTTCAAATTCTCCTCCTAACAGCATTTTAATTTTTATTTCCATGCCACCCCAGAAAATGTCCATGTCACCAAGGAAAACCCGATTTTGGGCCCTCTGCATAGAATTGCAAAAAAAAGTGAAAGTGGTGCATATATTTGCCAACTTTAAAAGTCGTGCATAAAATTGCAAATTTCGAGAAGGTCATGGTTTTATTTGCAGTTAAGCCTAAAAGTAAGTACTCATACTTCTAATGCATGCTTGATCGAAATCGCAACAAAAAGATATAAACTTACATAAAAATAGAAGTTGCTGGAAAATCATAGCATAGAGAGAATCTAGAGAGAAATCTAAAATAAAAAACATTTCCTAAAGTAGCAAAGTAGCAAATGAAATCTAGGTAGTCAAAATACAAAGGGCCAAAATGTATTTATAGTCCAGCTCAAAACACACACTAAATGCTTGCACATTTACTAAAGGCACTCTCGAGCTCGCCGGGACTTCCGCAGGTCGCGGGCATGAGATGGCACGGGTATGGCGCGAGAGAAAATGATACTCCCGATGTCGCGGAAATCTTCGCGTGCGCGGATGAGTGGAACAGAAACACTCTTGACGTCGCAGGGCCGTCCGCGAGGCGTTGGCGCAAGGAAAGACTGCACTCTCGAGGTCGCGGAATCGGCCGAGGGCGCGGGCGCGGATAAATCGCACTCTCAATGTCACGGAACTTTCCACGTGCTCGCGAGTGTGTCGGCTTGGGGCAATGTTCTTCCGCGAGGCGCGGGCTGCGACTCGAACTCGCGAGTGTGGTTACTTTTGGGACTTCTGATTGACATGGCTCGAAATTCTCGGAATGAAAATAGCTCAATGGCTCAAAACTTCTCGAAAATGACTCGGAATACTCGGGAAATCTCGTCTCTCGGGACTCGGTTCAACTCTTCTCATCATCCTCAGAAATAAAACTTAAAATACACCAAAAAGCACGAAAAAGTACACCAAAAATATAAAATAAAACAAGAGCATAGAACACACACGAAATACGATAAAATGGACCGGTCGACACTAAAACGATCCTAAAACCGACTCAACTACACACATAAAATACATAAAAAGAAACACAAAAACACAATAAACATATATATAGATAATACTAATGCTAGCACATGTACAAATCTAATAAAATATTCTAAATATTTAAAATTATAAGTTAGACCACTAACATATCATATTTTATACTATAAAAAAAATGTGATATTCCAACGAAAAATTCTACGGTAATATATTTTAATAAAAATTCCAACAGATAATCCAATGGTATAACTTCCATTTGAATGATTCCAACCAAAATTCAAATATTCCGTTAAAATATGTTTTTCATTGAAGTTTTATATCGAATTTGATGATTCCAACTGCTGTATTTCCAACGATTTTTTACCGATGGGATTTCCGTTGGAATATGCAATATCCGTTAGAATTTTTATTTCCACCCTCGTTGGAAAATCTACCGTTGGAATCGTCAAAATCCAACGGAAATTTCAGTGAAAAATTCATTCCAACAGAATATTTTTATTGGAATCTACTAAAAAATTCAAACGAAATAATAGCATTGAAATATCCATTGGAATTGTCATTGGAATAATTCTATCGGAATATATTTCTATTAGAATTTCATCATTTTCTTGTAGTGTTATAGATTTTCTTATTAGTAAAAATAAAATCATAGTTATAACTATTTTGCTAATCGCCATATAGATTGCACAAAATATAATGAAAGAATAATTATTTTCTTACATATTAAGGAATTATAATCATTTAATTAATTAAAAAATTATAATTATCATTATTACAAGAATTACTTATTTAATTTTAAATGTTTTGCTATGTCATTAACGCTTAATATTAATTTAAGAATAAATAGCGATATAGATTTTTATTATTGTTTAACTTGCGTAAACCATGTAATATTAATCTATAATTAATTAATACTAATATTAATTATTAGATGGTAGAATAGTTAAAAATATTAAATTTAATTAATGTAAATGTAACGTTTAACTTCTACTAATATTCGATCATGTGCATTTGCACAAATATAAATAAAGTATTATCAGTTATTTATATGCATATAATGTTAAAATTATAAGTTAGATAATAGTACTATATTATAAACATAGAGTATTATTTGTTATATTTATGCATATAATATCAAAGTTATAAGTTAGATAATGATATTATGTTTTAAAATTTGATAACTGGTTAAAATAAATAGTTACAGATTGCATATGAATCACTATATTGATTGCATAAAATGTAATAAATAATGTAATATAAGTATTTTGAGATATCATGACCAATTAATTTGCTAAAAAATACTAAATTATTATAACAATTACTTTTGCGATTTTAGCGGATTTTACTATGACATTAAAAAAAATAATTTTGTTTAAAAAAATTCGCTTAATCAGATGAAAAAAGATAATATTGATTTTAGAATAAATAACTTGATCAAAAAGTTTTCCAATATATTTTTTTTTATGTTTATATATATTTCATATATCATTTAATTTTATAATTATAATTCTAATAACAATTATTATATGATACAATAAAAATATAATTATTACTTAATCAGTATAAAATATAACTATTTTTGTCTTAATTAACATACTCTATTTTTGGAAAGTTAAGTGTCACACAGGTATAATTTATGAGGTTTTATTTAATAGACTGCTATCAATTATATATATAGATTTGGAAATATAAAAAAATTTAAAATATAAAATATTTAATGATTAATAATTTTTATTTCTCTTTTTTGCAGGCAAAATTTACAATTAAAGGAGCTAGAATATTTATTTTCTTAAATGCGTTTATCAGATAGGATATAATGTATATTTTGATATGTATTTTATTATTTGTAAATTATTTATTATTTATTTATAAATTTAAAATATGTTTTTTTATTTAAAAAAAAATTAAATTTAAACGTAACAGAAAATTAAAATCTAACCCCATTATGCGATCCTGTCAGTGATCAAAAGTTAAAATGATTTTATAATTTTGAAGTCATCAGTGTGTTGATTATGAAATGTTAGATAAATAAAAGATAACGGATTTTGGAGGGAAATGGTTAGTGCCACCTAGGTAAAATTAAATATGTTTTATTTATTAGGTAAAATTTATTGCTAAAAGCAATTATATATATATATATATATAGATATTAAGATGAAAAAAAGAGCGGGAAAATATGGGGATTGTAATTAAATGAATAGCCTCAGTTTTAGAGCATCTTCAATGCTCTAATGTCGTTATAGAATAAATTTTAATTTGACAAACGTCAATAAATTAAACGGATTGTGAACCATGTAGGAAAAATGTTAAGTTTACAACTATGAAATTGAAAAATTATCTCCAATGCACAATGTAGTTTAACTACAATATTATCTACTTGCCAAATATTAAATATAGTAATTAAATAATGGAATAATTTAGAATTGGTAAGAATATTTCTCTCTTTTCTCTTTATTGGTTAGCTAGAGTGTACTGGAGGAGAATGTGGATGAACCACATTCATTTCTACATTGTAGACATTAATTATGTCCACATCATCACAACATTTGTGAACACATTGTGTATTGGAGAATGAATAGTTGTAACATTGCTAAATATGTTGATGTGGAATCTATTACTATATAATATGGAGAATAAAAATTATTTGAACAATCCAAAAATAATCATTTCGTTTTCCCGCTTCAATATAGTGTTTTTCCCACTTTTTCAATTCGTAAATTTTTTTTTGAATTTTTTCAGCCCATACAATTAGGTAACCAATCAAATCGAATCTTTTAGCATTCAATTTGGTAAGGTGTTCCGATTTTAGCATTCAAATCCGATTTCACTTCTTTTTTTTATGCCAATCAATCCGATTTTTTTGGTTGTTTCAAAATTTGTTTAGATTTATATTTTTATTTTATTAATATATTTGAAAGAGAATCAATAAATGTTTATCATAACTTTTATTTTAAAAATAAATTTGAATAAGCATACCTTTTACTTTATATGAAATTCAAAATTACATATTTTAATATATTAATAAACGTTTATTATTTATTTTTTCCTTATGTGATATAATAGAATTTCGGTATTAAATTTGTAAATTCAAACATTTAAAGGAAAAGATTCCAGACAATTTTTTTGGGTAAATTTCATTTTATCTTGGTTTTCATTATCACATTTCTAACAAACTAGTTAGTATTATATTTTTTTATCTACATTATCTAACCGATTTTTTATGATACAATTAATATAATATCTTAACAAATTAATCATTTGTCTAACCGGATTTAACTCTCTAACAAACTTGCCAATTTTTTTTAAATTAAAATGGTATGATTATTCTTATGGAGATACTTATCAATATATTAAATATTTAGAAACTTTTTTTAAAAAAATGAGTTATCCCTCCTTTTAATTTATTTGAAATTCTGACTTATATTTTTAAATATATTATTATTTATTTTTTTACATGTAAATATTTATTATTTATTATCTAAGTGATAAATATTATTGATTTATCTCTTTAATAAATATTTATTATTTATTTTTTTCCTTACGTGATATAATGTAAATTTGGTTACTAGATTTTTAAATTCAAACATTTAGGAAAAAACCACGAACAAATTTTTTGGTTACATTTCATTTTATTTTAACTTCCATATAATCACAATCCTAACAAACTAATTAGTATAATATTTTTTTACCCATTTTTATATAATCGGATTTCTTAAAATATAATTAATATAACATTTTAACTATTTAATCATTTGTATAACTTGATTTAACTCATTATCAAACTTGCCAATTTTTTTTTGAAATTAAAAAAAAAATTAGAAGATTTTTATTTATAAAATAATAAAAAATAGCTTTACTTTAAAGTCTGGATTATTTCCATTATTTTTTGTACGTTAACAATCATATATTTTGGATTATTGATCTAAAAAAACAAATCAAAACCGTAAGGTTTAATAATATTCCTTAAATAAAAATATTGTATAAAGAAAAGTACTTAATATTATATATTTTTCATTGATTGTATTTATTTTATTTTCATAATAGACGAGATGTGAAAAATATAAATAATTATATTTAAAATAAAGTCTAAAAAATGTTTAAAATATGAACTCTTCCGTGCATCGCACGAGATATACACTAGTGTAATTTACTACAACAAATTTGAGCATTGAAGATGCTCTTATATATAGATATAGATATAGATGTTATGGATTCAAATATTGAAAAATATATGGTCTTGCAATTTAGCCATTTTACCTTTCTCGAGCTCATAAATTGAAGCATATTTTTATCCTTACTTTGATAGATTTGAGATTTTCGAATAATTAACACGAAAGACTATGTGAATTACATCCCGCGCGCCTTATTATGGTACTTGGTCCTATGATGGAGGAAGTATAACATATAGGGGTGGCCAAACTATTGTGATTAGCAAAGGAAAAAAAGTTTCCTTTTGTTTTACACCTTTGTTCTACGCTAGTGATGATGTCCTCACACATGTTACCAGGTACCTCGTTGAAGCTATTTCTATAATTATGGTTTTTTATAATTTACTAGTAAAGTACACGTGCGATGTACGTGGTATCGAATGATTTTTGCTGAATAAGTTTGTAAAATAAATTAATTTATTTATTAAACATAACATTGCAGGAATAAAATAAAATATAGGACAAATGAATTCATATGTGATTTTTTTATTTATAATTAGCGTAATGATGTCCTAATATAAAAAGAGTGAAATAACGTTTTACAACCCCCAACTAAAATATATAAAAAATAAATTCTTAATACAAAAATCATTAAGATTTTCTTTCATCTTTCTTATAAAAAACATTCATACTCGCTGGAGTCTAATACATCAATACTATTGCAAAATTTCTCTTAATTCATTTGACAAAACGCTAATTTTATTAAAACACTTAAGAAACATTCTGACTGAACATATAGTCAGACTTCATGATCGTATAATCTTTATAATAAGACACTTCTACTAACAATGCATAAATATCTCTATAAAATAACTAATTGTGTCATTAAAATTGCCGGTATTTTTTTTATCATTGTATAAACTACTACATTCCTTTGTCTCTAGACATGTTGGTTTCTATTCCATTGATGCATCGCCCCACGAGGTGGGAATGAATTTTATCTCCAAATAAAAGTTGACTTTCCAAAATTTTGGTTACATGTACTTCTCCCGAGGTGCTAAATTATTTTTTGAAATCATCATACATTACCTGAAAATACCTCTAAAGTAATTGCACATATTTTCGAGTACAATATACCAGTGAGATTATAAATATTTCTATAAAAAGTGACAACTTCATTCGAACATTCAAAATTGTTTTGATACTCCGACATTGTTATTTATCTGGAATATAGACGAACAATATAACCTATTATTTGAAAATTATTGACCATTATGGCTGTTGAAATGATTTTAGAATTGTTTATCATAATATCTTTCACATTCGTTTGAATATGCAATATTTGTGTGCTTAATAACTTCTTTAATGCCTTTATTGTCCAACATTATTCATCATACAAAATGATTATAAAATTCAAGATAAAGATCATTTCTTTATTCTCCAACAATGACAAAACAAAACAATTAAACAATGAGAAAATATTGAGAAACATATCATTTGTTAAAATATTTGATAAGAGAAGAGTTAGAATTCTATTATATTACGATACTCTTAGTCACCTGCAAAGTTTATTATTATGGAGTCATGATTAAAATATACATTATGTATTACAAATTTTTTGATTTTTTAATTACTTAAAATTAAAAATAAATAATATAGGATCTATGAAAATCAATTTCTTACAGAGTCCCTATATTTAAACGCTAGCTGCAAAAAAGTAGCAATTTTCAAAGAGTTTTTGTTCGTAAATATTGATATTCATACTTCTCTAAGAAAATTCACACGTATTCTTTTTCTCATTGTGTTACTATTATATTATTTGTTTCTTATTCTATAGATAAATAATATTTTATTTGCTAAATAATTAAAGCACATTTATATGTATTGCGTTATTTTTTGTATGTGTTTTATATAATGATGTTTTCAAATTATCTTTTTTATTAGGCTGCAACTACTATAATCACATAAGATATAATGTAAATTTAATATATTTGATAAAATGTACTTTTTATACGAATTATTAGATTAAAAAGTTTACAATTTTTTCCAATGTTTGATAAAATATTAGGTAACTAAGTAATAGGCGATCGCAACTTGATTCTCTCAGGTGGGAGCAGTTCCGGCGATTCTCTCAGGTGGGAGCAAACTCAGAGTTTTCTTCGCAGAGTAATCTTAGAGCTTCTTAATTTGATTGCTTTTGACGACGAGATCGAGTACATCTGGTGCTCAAAACCCTAATTATGGCGGAATCCAGCTGCATAGGGCAAGATGAAGATCTGGCGGAAAGAATCAAGAGCTTTTCCCTCTCCGAAAAGGAGAGCTTAATTACTGGTATTGAAAGTGAAGACTTCAAAGTATGCTCGGAGGAATGCCAAAGAAGCCTTTTTGGTAAAGTAATAGGCGATCGAAAAGCAGGATGGCTGGGAATCAAAAAAGAGATGAGCCACATATGGCGGCTGCAGCAACAAATGGAAGTCAAGGAATTGGGATACAACTTCTTCCAATTCGTTTTCCAGAGCAAAGAGGATATGAGGAAAGTGGCGGATGGATTTAGCTGGAGCTTTGAAAATCAGTATATAGTTCTTAAAGAATGGGAAAAGGGTTTGACAAGCAACCATCCTGCGTTTCAGGCTATAAACTTGTGGGTCCAGGTGTGGAATCTTCCTATTAACTGTCTTAGTACAGAGGTCGGCCTCAAAATTGGGAGAATTTTCAAGTCAGTTCAAAACGTGGTCATAGCTAGTTCAGGTCCTCATGGAGGAAGGATAATCAGACTGTTAGTTTCCTTAGACATAACAGAACCACTCCCTCGGTGCACCAACATTCAACTGGAAGATCAAATCATCAGAGTGGGTTTCAAATATGAAAAGCTGCATAACCTTTGCTATTACTGTGGGTTCATAGGCCATCTTGACAGAAGCTGCAAACAGAGAATGGTTGCTATTAAAACTGGTACAGTAAGGGAGGGTCAGTATGGAGATTGGATTAAAGCCATGGAGGGTCAAAATTGGATAGACTTAGGTATATCAGGTACCAGATCCTCTCCATCCTCAAGCAAGGTGCCAAACCCCACCTCTTCTCCCGAGAACCCTGCAAATGACCGCGCGTCGCAACACGGCAAATTTAAATTTATAATAGTTTCCTCAACTAACCTCTACTAACTAGTAGTAGCGGCGAGTAAGGGTCGATCCCACGAGGAGTATGAATTAAATCGTGACAATTTCGTATTAATTGGATTTAACTAAGAAAGCAATAAAAGGTAGGGGGATTGGTTTTATAAAATAAAAATAAAAGGAACAAAATAAAATAAAAATCAAATAAAATGAGAGAAGTCCAGCTTTCGGTTCAGTTATCACCCAATCTAAATCTACCGTTAATTAATTTCGACGCTTTCTTTAAATCGCTAATGAATTACCGACCCTAGCTAACAACAAGCTCTGTTAACCGAATTTTCCCTTACCGAAAATTTAATCGAAATAAGCTCTTCGACTAAACCTAACTAGCGGACAACCTAGAATAAGCTCTCTAGATTTAATGCACTAGCAGCATTAATTACTAGGAAAATAGATCAGTCTAAGCAACAGACACAAAAGCTCGGACCATTTAACTTATGTTCACGCTACCCTAGAGATGCACGACCCCTAGTTTAATACTAACGAAACGAGACAATAACAATTACGGATTAAAGTCCCGAATCTAGCAATAAAATCATGGATATTCAACCTAGCTGGCCAAACTAAATCAAACACTCATAATTCATAAACATTCGACACAGATAGCATGAATCAACTCATCAACAAAAATAAATACGGCGTCTAGATTAATCAACGATAAAAAATAGATTATTCAATTCATAGACAAATCGAAAATAGGGTTCAAACATTCCCTCAAACTGGATAAAAATACTAGCCTATCATACTAATAAAAATAAATAAAAAATAAAAGAGAGAATAAAATATCTCCCTTGTGTGCAAGTGCGGCTTCCCTCCGCGTGTGGTGCTTTCTTCTCCGTCGACTTCTCTGTGCGCAAGTCCTTTTTTTTCTTTTTGTCCGCCGCTCTTTTTTTTCCTGGCGTAAATAAATAATCCCCGCAGCTCCCTCCAATAAGTAACGTGGTTGTTGTGGTATTTTGCAAATAATCCCTCAACAAATAATATCTTTGTGTCCAAGTCTCATAAGGAAATTAAAAATTCCCTTAAATAACACCAAAAGTGGCTGCGTGCCTTAATCCTCATGCCCACTTGACCTTTTGCAATCATACTGCTATTAAATCTTCTATTGATTAATTAGGACTTTGAGCCTCAACTGTTCGGGTACAGTCTATCCATTTTTCCGCCCACATAAAATTCTCCAATGCACTGAAAATTATATATAAAACATCAAAGCAAATAAATCCATCCAAATAATAAATAGGTCGAAAAATATAAACGTGCGAATAAATTAAGTGTATAAGAATACAATATTAAATATATAAAACTGGCACATTTTTTGACCCATCAGCAAACATCAATGACAAGGGGAAGCAAATTGTCCAGGCTTATGAACAACCTTCTAAACACTCTCTCCCTGACACAGTGGCTTCAAATTCCATCCAAGAAGAGGTAACACCAATCACCCCTTCCTCTACTAGACGGCCAACATCATCTCCTGTCAAGAAGTCTATGGCACTGAGCATAATTGAAGTGGAGGAACAGCATCAGAACAAGATGATGGATTTGGAACTAGCTCTCCAACCCCCTCCATCCCCAGTTCAAGAGAAGGTTAATCTCATTAAGCCTCCAAAGATATCATCAGGCTCCAAACAGAAAACATGGAAGAGGGCATTGAGCAGGGAAGGGAGACTACAAAGGAATGAAGGGTTAGAACTGATGATTCAAGATAACCCAGTCACCAAGAGATCAAGAGAAGATTCTCCACCTTCTCCTCATATCTTTGAACAAGATGCTACTCTTTTTGGCACAGCAGCAAACAAAAAGCTTAAAGGAAAACAAGAACAGGTGGGGGATGCCAGCCTCAAATGGCACCCAAATTCCCAATGTTAGCTGCGGTGTGGAATTGTAGAGGGCTGGGTGGGCCCTCAACAATTTCCCAAATCAGAGAGACCATCAAGGCTCACCACCTAACTTTTTTATTTTTATCTGAAACAAAAAAAACTAGTGGCTTTGTTCAATCTGTAGCTAGGAAGTTGGATTATGTACATAGGTTTTCTTTTGTAGACCCTATTGGTCTTAGTGGGGGATTGCTTCTTTTGTGGGACTCTTCTGTAAATATTATCAATATTATTCAAAAATCTTACTATATTGCTGTTAATTTTGCTCTGAATTCTGGCCCTACTCAGTGGGGATTTTTTGTTTAAATGAGTTCTCATAAGCTGAATAGGATCCTTCAATGGGAAGAACTGGAAAGGGATAAAGCTAGTTGGGGTAACATGTGGTTTGCTCTGGGAGACTGGAATGACCTATGTACAAAGGAAGAAAAAGTGGGAGGTTCATTGAGGAGTGCTAACAGCTTCTTGAGATTTAACACCTTTATCAATAACATGGAGATGGAAGAGCTCCCAATGCAAGGCTATAAATTCACATGGTGTAACTTCAGGGGAGAAGAAGGTTTAGTGGAGGAGAAACTAGACAGAGCATTTGCAACAAGTGATTGGATTCTGGAATTCCCAAATGCTTTAATCTTCAACAAAGCTAAAAGTGCCTCTGATCACTCAATGCTCCTACTCAGCCAGGGTCAGACTCAACAAAGAACATCAGCAAGGTTTCATTTTGATAAGAGATGGCTGGAAATGGAAGGAATTCAAGAGGTAGTGTCAGCAGCTTGGAACCAATCTGTTTCAGGGACACATTTTTTCAGACTCAAAGAAAAAGTGAAAAACACCAGAATAGCTCTGTTAATCTGGAGTTCTAAGTTTAGATCAAAAAATCAACATATCATTGAAGGGTTAACCAAAAAACTGGAAATGTTGAGGGAAGACAAAGCTGCAGACTACTGGGCACAATGGAATAACACAAGAGCAGAACTCAATGCTGCTCATAGACAGGAAGAAGTCCACTGGCAACAGAGGTCTAAACTGAAATGGCTTAAGGAAGGTGATGGCAACACGAAATTTTTCCATGCTTACACACTTCAGAAAAGAAAGCTCAATGCCATTACCAGACTCCTAACTCCCAATGGATCTGTACTTACCTCTCAAGATGACATTGAACAACATATTGCAGATTTTTATTCTGATTTTTTTACCTCAGAGGGGAGCTTTGATGGAGAGTCACTTATTCATCTCATTCCAAAGACTATCTCAGAAGATATGAACCAAAGTTTACTGAAGCCTATTTCTGAAGAAGAGGTGAAAACTGTTTTATTCTCTCTGCCCTCGGACAAATCCCCAGGTGAGGATGGCATGAGTGCCCTATTCTACCAACACTTCTGGAATTTGGTAAAGGAGGATGTGTTAGCAGCCATCTTCAGCTTTTTTCAATCTGGAGCCATGTTGAAATATTGGAACCACACTATCATTTCTCTGATTCCAAAAATAGCACAACCTGAAACATTGGCTCAGTTCAGGCCAATAAGTTTATGCTGTGTGATCTACAAGACTCTTTCCAAGGTCCTGGCCCAAAGACTCATGGCTTGCTTAAATGACTGCATCAGCCCTCATCAGTCTGCTTTTGTGAAAGGACGGCAACTCATGGACAATATTATTATAGCTCAAGAAGGCTTTCACTTCCTGAACAGACACTCAACAGGGAGGAACTTTTTCATGTCCTTGAAGTTAGACCTTATGAAGGCCTTCGACAGGGTGGAATGGCCTTGTATCCAAAGAATAATGATACAAATGGGATTCCATCTGGATTTTGTGAAGCTGATAATGGTTTGCATATCAACAACTTCAATATCTTTCAAAGTCAATGGCAAGGTTAGTGGGTACATCACTCCTACTAGAGGAATCAGACAGGGGGACCCTTTGTCCCCCTATTTGTTCATCATTGCTGTTGAACTGCTGTCAGCCCTCATTTCCAAGGCACAAACTCAAGGCAGCATCCAAGGTCTAAAACTTTCTAGAAATGGACCAGCAATCACTCACCTCCTATTTGCAGATGATTCCCTCCTATTCTACAAGGCTGGGGTTGATCAAGCAATTCAAATTCTTTCTCTACTGGAAAAGTACAGGCTGTTCACAGGCCAAAAGGTCAACCTTCAAAAGTCAGGAATCTTTTTCAGCAGGAACACACCTCAGACTTTGAAAGACAGTGTTTGTGGAATCCTTCAAGGAATTGTTCCTCACAGATCTACAAGATATCTGGGATTACCATTGGGCATTGGAAGGTCAAAGAAAGAGGTTTTTGACTATATCCTTTCCTCTATCAGTAGCAAGTTGCAGGGGTGGAAAGGTAAACTTCTCTCAACAGCAGGAAATGAGGTGTTGATAAAATCAGTCCTCCAAGCACTCCCTATCTTCTCTATGTCCTGTTACAAACTGCCAATTTCTGTTTGTAAAGAAATCTCAAGACTATGTGCATCTTTCTGGTGGAAATCTGAAGCCAACTCAGAAAATGGTATACATTGGAAAAAGTGGGAGAGGATTACACTGCCAAAACTCAAGGGTGGACTGGGATTTCATGACATAAGCTTGTTCAATGAGGCTTTAATTTGCAAGCAACTCTGGAGAATCTCTTCAAATCCAGAGCTGCTAGTAAGTAAGATACTCAAGGATAGATATTTCCCTGATGGCTCCATTTTTAAAGCTGAGAGGACTCAAAAAGGTTCTTGGATGTGGAACAGCTGGCTTTCAGTGTTGCCCTTCTTTGCTAAATGTGTGAAAACTGAAATCAGGAATGGTCTTAGCACAAGAATAGATGATATGAACTGGGTGCCAAATCTGAAAAAACCTTATCCAACTTTGATAGACATTGCAAGGGGTCATTTGATATGGGTAAAAGACCTGCTTCAGAGCAATGGAATGGAGTGGAACAGCTGGCTAGTAGAACAAGTATTTGACAATGAAGACAGTGATGCAATTCTCAAGATCAAAACTCTTAATCCAGCAAGACCAGATAGACTGCTTTGGGGACCAGATCCAAAAGGTCACTTTTCAGTTTCCAGCACTTACAACTGCTTGGTAGCACAAAAGCTTCTTAGGCTGGATATTCCTGAAGCCAGTACAAGCTATTTCCCTCCCCATCAGATCTATCTCAGGTGCTGGAAAATGAAGATGCAAGGAAAAATCAAACACTTCTTATGGAAGTGCATTTCTGACACATTACCATCTGCTATCAATCTGAGGAAAAGAGGTGTTGATATTCCTGCCATTTGTTCTATCTGTGAAGACCAACCTGAGACTACTGAGCATATTCTTTTCTCATGTCCGAGAGCTAGCAGAATCTGGGAATCAGCCCTAGTTCAATGGGACGGCTTACACAATTTCACCTTTTCCTTTAGAACATGGTGGCAGCAGGTCAGTTCATTAAAGCGGAATGATGTTGTCCAAGCCAGGATTCAATTGAGTACTTATCTTTTATGGTGTCTAATGCCTGAACACATAGTGATAGCTGCTGCACATAGGGACTGGTTGGAAGCTTCATCTGTTGCAGGACCTTCTTCAAGCTAGGCTGCTGAGGCTACTGCTGCTCCTTTGTTTGCAGAGGCTGTTGTTGTTTCTTTACTTCCTTAGTTTCTGTTTTTTTTAGTCTTTTCCTTGTTGGTGGTAATGTTATCTAGCTAGGCCTTATGGCAGTGGAGAGATACATTACCCTTTGCTTTTTCTTTCTCTCTTTGCTTAGTTGTTGGTGAGGTTCTAGGTACTCTGTGTAGTACCTCTCAGTTTCAGTTTGATTGTTTGTTGTATATCGCTTGTAGACTCTATTTCGGTTATTTATATCATCTCTATCGTTCTGGCCAAAAACTAAGTCATTTTCATAATCACTGAATACATATATAGTACCACCTTTATAGGGTTCTTTTTCAAGCAGTAATTGAATAATAGTTTAACGTACAACTCATTTATTTGTCTTTTTAATTCACATAGCTAATGTTATCTCATTTCCCTTCTCTAGCCTAGTCTCTTCCTTCTTTTATCTATGATTTCACTTCGCTTCGCTTTGTTTGTACCTAAGGCGCATTCGCCATAGTTTCAGCATTACGGCAAACCAGTGGCAAATATATATCGGGAATTGGCGCTCTAGCCAAAATGTGGGAATAGTTGTAAGTTTACCTCTATTTTTTTTTATGTTATTTTTAATATAAATTGTTTCAAATCTATGTAAGAAAAATGTAAGAAAAATATACCACAAGTTTATCTTATGTTATTTTATACTTAATAAAATTGATTTAACTTGAATAAATAAATTAATATATACTATAATTTTAGGTCAATTTATTATTTTAAAATTATTACTTATATATATATATATATCGATATAAATAATTATATTATTTTTATTTTATTTTCAATATATTGGTCAACTCAAACATTATTGAAAAGAAATAATGTGATATATTACATATAAAAAGAGTAACAAATAAAAAATATGAAGTATCACAAAATTAAAAAATTTAATGAGAGAAAGTAATTAAATTTTAAGATTAACATACCCAATTTTAAAGAAATGTATACCTAAAAGTTCTAGTTAAAATATATGTGTATCTTAAGTATATTTTATATTTCTTATTAGCCAGCTCCAATTGATATTGTACATTAAATAATTTTATCAGTATTTTTACTCTTTGATTTAATGAGAGCTATAAGTTTTCTCATCATTCTTACCTCTTATTTAGTTATTATAATACTAATAAAATAATTAAGGACCTTTCAAAGTATCTTGTTTGTTTTGAAACAAAAATTACTTATTATCATAAATTAAACGACAATTACATTGAATGTGTTATATTTTCTATCATATCAAAATTTTCATAATAATAGTTGCACAAAATATTATATAATAATACAATTTTTTTTTATAGATTTGGAGTCATACTTTTATTACAAGAAAATGAGAAAATTCCAACGAAAATTACAACAAGAATATAACGATCTTCTTAAGTTGAATTGAGAAAAATCATGTCTTTTGGTTTCTTAAATATATTTTATCTTGTTGTGACTGTATTGATTTATTAAAATATATTACAAAATTAGAAAGGTGATATATTAATTTATAAATTACAATGACATGTAATTTTGATGGTATATTTTTTCTATTAACTAAATAATGCCCCCAATATGAAATTATTTTAGATCTATCACTGCAATTAGCTTTCCAATGAAATTTCCATTGAATTTTTGCACAATTCCAATGACAGTTTTTCCAACAATTGAAATATGATCCAAAAACAATCCAATGGAAATTCAAGTAATTGAAATCTTTAAATCCACTAAAGTTCAAGTAATTTAATTTGAACTTTGTTGGAATAGCCAATGAAATTTTCCAATAAAAGCAATATTTATGAAATATTCGTTGGAATTTTCTGTAGATTACCTTACCGTTGATTTTTTCATTGCAATATAGCAATTTGTTGTAGTCCTCTTAAACATTAATTTTTTATGTAGTATTTATTGATTAATTGTGTTTACAATTTGTCTATTAAAAATATATTAAACACATAAACTTTTTAGTTCCTGAATTTTTTTTTTTTCAGAAATTACTCATTATTTCATCTTAAGATTACCTATTGATTTACCAATTGAGTTACATTTCTTACATATTAAATATTTTAAAATTAGAATATTTCCTATTTTATATGTTCAATATGATATTTATATATTATATTAAAAAAATAATATAACAAATAAAAAGTTATTTAAAATTAGAATAATAAAGATTTTTTTTTTGGTAACTTACATGAATAAATGTACAAATAACTATTGTCTATCACATCAAATTTACACATAAAATTATAAGGAGAAAAAACTAACAAGCGTTTAACAACTCAGCTCGTTTACGTCGATAAGTATATTTATAAAAGGTTTATATTTCTTCTATTAATTACAATATTTTTATTTATTACTTTGTTTCATATTTATTAGTACGTGTCACAACTTATTTTTTTTTAATATTATTTATCATATTTAATATTTTTTTTAACTTTTATCTTGTTCTTTTACATGTTCTTAACTGTAGATTTGTCAAAAAATGCATGATATAAAGTCTAGAATTGTTTCGACCATCTGTCTCATTATATATCAACTATTTGTATATCTTATATTATATTATATTTAATTACATTTTTTTTAATTTATACTACAATTAAATATTTATAATTCATAAATTCATCAATAATATTGTCGATTCAACTTTTGTTCATAAAATTTTAAAAAACATAATTATTTTCAATTATATGCTTATGTCAAATTGAGAAAAGTTTTTTTTTTTTTAATTGTAACTGTATTGATGTGTAACATATATTATAGATGAGAAAGATGACAAATTATGAAAAATATAATTTATAAATTATAATGACATTATGTTATTTTACTGGTATACCTTTTCTATTAACTAAATAATGCCTCAAGTATGAAATTATTTTGTATCCACCACTGCAGGTAGATTTCGAATAGAACTTCCATTGAAATTCTTACATTTCCAGTGACATTTTTTTCAACAGTTGAAAATAATGTAATTTGATCTCGGAATATTCAATGGAATTTTACAATGACAGCTATACGAATAAAATATCATTTGGGATTTTCAGTGGATGTCTTACCGTTGGATTTTTCATTGCAATGTACCATTTTTTTATTCCTTTATAAATTATATTTTTTATGTAGAAGTTTTTGTTATTAATTAGATGTATTTATAATTTTTCTATTAAAAATATATTAAACACATGAACTTTTTAATCCATATATTTTTTAGAAATCGCTCATTATTTTATCGCAAGACTACCTATTAACTTATCAATTGAGTTACATTTCTTGCACATTAAATATCAAATAATAAAAAGTATTATTGTATATATATAATATGGTATTTATATATTATATTAAAAAAATAATAGCAAATAAAACGTTATTTAAAATCAAAATTATCAAAGCTTTATTTAAAAAAATAAAAATAAATTTCTAACCTACATGGATAAAAGTATAAATAACTATTGTCTATCGTCTAAAATTTATACATTGAACTAATAAGCGCAAAAATTTAACATGTGGTGAACAATTTGGCTCATTTACATCGATAAATACAAATTTAAAAGTTCTACAAATACTTTTACTAATTATAATATTTTTATTTATTACTTTTTTTCATAGTTATTAGTAAGTATTACAACTTAGTTATAAATTTAATATTATTTATTAGATTTATTGTTTTTTTAACTTTAAACTGTTCTTTCAAATGTATTTTAATATATATGTGTGTGTGTGTGTATAACTTTTAGGTTTTTTAAAAAATACATAAAATTAAAGTATAGCACTTTTTTGAATCATATGTCTTATTTATATCAATTAATTTTATATCTTTATATTATATTATATATAATTATAATCTTCTCATTTATACTCAAATATATAAATTTTTTATTTCGTACATTTTTTTCTTAAAAACCATTTTATTATAATAACACATATTAATAGATAGATGAGTAATGATAATATATGAATATAATTATTTGATTAAAATAATTAATTTTCAACATGTAAATCATATTATGATTCTCGAGATATTTTTAATTTATTTGTAGATAATTATATGGTTAAAATTAATCCATGTTGCTAAAGTGGTATCTCATTTAACGTGAAAACAAATAAATTAAGTTTTAGTATTATACAATTTCATAAAATTATTCTGGTCTTATGTATCGAAGAAATTGAATTGATTAGAAGTTTAGGTTGCAGAACAATCATTCAACAATTAATCTCGCATACTATTACACATTTTGTATAGGTTATTTTGAAAATAATGTTTCTATACTTTGTGGTCGTTATGAGAAAAAAACAATATCGATTTCTAGTTTTATAAGTGTTTATTATGCTTTTTTTGTTGGATCAATTTTAATTTCTTTAAGGAACTTTTATATATTAGAGTTATGAAATGTGATTACAATATTACCATTAAAATTATATTAAAAATAATGACGTTTTTCAAAACAACAATTCTATATCCTATCAAACAGTTTTAGAGATATATGGAAGAAAACAAATTCGTGAGAAATAATGGTGCCAAACCAACATACTGTAGTTGATTTTAGGAGTGTGGAATGATTTGTTCATGTATTTGTATTTAATTAATTAAATATTAGTTATAATTAAAAATATAAGATATGATGGACATTAATATATTACTAATTTGCCATTTAAAACATGTCAAAGTAAGGGCTTATTAGGTAATTCATTTTAATATTTAAAAATATAAAATATGATGTGTATTAGTGTATTACTAATTTGCCATTAAAAATATGCCAAAGTAAGGGTTTTTTAGGTAGTTCATATTTTTACAAAAACACTCATCCTTTTAGAGTAGTATAGATATAGATAGATAGATAGATATAGATATAGATATAGATTTAGAGTAGTATAGATATAGATAGATAGATAGATATAGATATAGATATAGATTTAGAGTAGTATAGATAGATAGATAGATAGATATAGATAGATATAGATATAGATATAGATAGATAGATAGATATAGATATAGATATAGATTAACAAGAATAAAAAAGATCACAAACGAAGATAGTTACCATAATAAGATTGGTATTATTATGACGTGTATACGAGAATCGTGATGAAATTAGTTGCACTTCATACAATTTACCCGAACACATCTTTGTACTCGAATGATTATCGGCCATCAAAACGAAAGTTATTACTATAAAGGACGATCACTTAATACAATGTGCGGCTAAAACAAAAAAAAATATATATATATCGAAAACAAATGTCATGCATTCGAAAGTACTTATTAAATAAATTAAAATATTATAGTTTTATGAGGCGAAACTGTAGAGCATGAAAGTTTAAAGAGATAGGGTTCTGTCAAAGATATATAGTCGTGTGTGTGGTTGCATTCTCCTCCTCCCTTTTTTTGTTTGTTTTTTACAGAAAAAAGTTTGTTTGTCTTCAAGTCACGTGAATGCCCAAGTAACTCGCTGTCTAATTTTTTTATTTTGTTTTCTTTTATTTTACATATTTTGCCCCAATTGCCTTTAAAACAGCTTTGGGCCTCTGCTCATTACGCCCTTTCGAAAGACACACAACACACACATTGACATTTTTCTCCATCTCTCTATAGAAACTTTAACTTGATTCATTGATCAAAGAAACTTAACATTTTTTTTTTGTTCTTTTTCTTTGTATAGATTATGTGATGAATTTAAATTTAAATTCGACGCCTTTGCCTTTCCCGATGACGCAACACCAAATAATTACTCGCGATGATAATATTGTTCCGACTTTCGGCCCAAATGATCCTTCTTCGTCTTCCGTCTCATGTCGTATTTTCTTGAATTCGACTCAGGATCACCGTACGGGATATTATCACGATGATCACACGGAATTATACCGACCTCAACAAATTTCGGTACGTTTTAATTAGGCACATAGTAAAAATTAGAGTGACCATACATTAAATAACCCAATCTTCCTAGAAGCTCAATTAAGCTTTAAGATAAGGTGTTTAGTCAACACTTAATCTTCTCTACTTTGTATTAATATATAGTTGGTTGTACTTTATCTAGCACTAGACTAATTTCCTCTTGGTTTAACTTAATATTGTATTTTGATCATTTGTTAGGATGGAAACCATGGTGGATCAATATATGAGAACAAGAACAATAGAGTTTATCAAAGTGGGCTCAAATTAACCCTATGGAAGAGAGAAGATCACGAAGAACACGTTGACAATCGTCCCGTGAAGTGGAAGTCGCCGAAAACGAGAGCGATGCACAAGATCAAGAACAACGCGGGTCGACTAACTCTAAAGATAACCAAAAACAAGCTCGAGAATCAAATAACCTCCTCTTTTGAGAGTGATAACTCGAGCTCCACCGGCTCCTACATGACCGAGAGAAGCCCGATTAAGGTTTGTTCCGATTGCAACACCACCAAGACCCCCCTTTGGAGAAGTGGTCCCAAAGGACCTAAGGTAATTTATTTCACATAAAAAAACTATAAACAAGAATAGTCCTTTTTCGTTTTTCGGTTACTAGAAATCGAACGAGATCTTCTATTTCTCATACAACGTTGTTTTTGGGCAGTCCCTTTGTAATGCGTGTGGAATTAGGCAAAGGAAGGCAAGGCGGTCCATGGTGGCGGCAGCAGCAGCTGCCGCCGCTAATGGGACCACCGTTGCCGCCAGTGATCATGAGAATCCGGCGAAAATGAAGATCAAAGTGAAGTACAAAGGGAAAAACGCGCACTTCAAGAAACGGTGCAAGATAGCGACTAGTGAAGTAGGGTCGCAATCCAACGGCCAGAAAAAGATCGAGTTCGAGGATTTCTTGATTAATCTAAGCAAGAACCTTTCTTATCATCGAGTTTTTCCTGAGGACGAGAAGGATGCTGCTATCTTGCTCATGGCTCTGTCGTCCGGACTTGTTCACGGTTGACTTCATAAACGTTCATAATTTTTGTGGTTGCATGAGTTTTTATTCAGTTCGTTTGTGTTGATTAGTTAATCAAATAGTGTTAATATGAATATCTAGGCTTGGTTCTTGAATGTGTGGAGAGTAGTGTTTTTTTGTGATGTATCGCCAATATTTGGTTAGATTGATTGAGTGAGGCTTTTATTATTATTGTTGTTATATTTTGTTTTTAGTAGTTGAATAATGTAAGTTGCTATTGGTAATTAATGATAAGTTTGCGTGTGCTAATTTTGTTAGTCTCCTGTTTCGTTGGACAAGGTGAGATATCCTAATTATGGATATCATCATATGTTTGCTAAATTATATACTCAATTCTATTGTGAAGTGTTCTAAATGTTAGACTGTTATACTTCATACTTTTTTTTTTATATATTTATTTTTATAGTATGACATTTTAATTTAAAAGTACATGTATTTGTAGGAAAAATATGGCTCCGGTGACCTGAACTTCAGCTCCTGACATTGTTGTTGATAATAATTTACAGCTCATCTCTCTATTTTCCTCTGCACATGGAAGCTTCCATGTGCAGAGGAAAATTGCTATATATACCACTCGTTGTATAATTATGAGAAAAAGGTCCAAAATGGTAATTAGTTACATTAAAGGAACCAAAAATAAAGAAATAAGTAAAAAAGTATGACAATCCACGGCATATAAAATGCTATATAAAACGGGAAAGAATCAGAAAGTCGTCTGGACGGACTCATTTGGCGAATGGCATTATTATCGTCATCAAATACCGTATCCACTAAATAGACAATATAATTCTCATAAGTTGTTTCATATATTTTTCTTAATTATCAGGCAGTGGAAATTACACATTTGCACTCATTCTAATATAAATGAGAGCGGATGGTATGAGAAGATTTTTTAATCTTGATTTTTGTTTTCAATTCTCTTCATCTTTCTTTCTGCTTCAATACACACGCATTACACATATATATAGTATACAATGGATAATTTTAGAGTATATTATTTTTCTTAACAACTCAATTAATTTCTAACAACTTTCAACTAATGACAATTATTTCAACTTTATTCTAGAATGTGCATTAATAATTTAACAGTTTCTTTGTATCTGTATAACTCCATATTTCGTTGGCAGCTTCAAATCTTATATCACAATCATTTATGAAATTCATTTTTCGGGACGTATGAACAAGGCATAAACACTAGCAAGTTATGGACAAAGGGACACAAGAAAAATTCCGTTTATCGCATAGCTGTATAATTTTTTCTTGTTCGTCCTGAAATTGGAGCTTGAATAAACAAATACCCTCTTAAAATGGTTGAAAAATAGCAGAAAAAATAATACAAAAAATAAAATGCTGAAATTGGAGCTTGAATTAACAATAAATTTGAATTCAAGTTCATGAAATGAGGAAAGAAATGAGAGCCCAGTTCATACATCAATTTTGAACAATGGGTCTCCAGAAAATTGAAAAAATTTATGGGAAAAATGTAGAAAAATTTAAAAAAAAAAAACATATTTAAATTCCATGAAAACTTCAAATTGATAAACGGCTATTGCAATCCACGAAAATATGAACAAATTGAGAGTTCACTATCAATTTTTTAGACAATCAAGATGTTGGAAATTGCCGCTTAAATTTTCAACGGAATAAGCGGCAACAAGTCAATATATATGTGAAATTTATATTGATAATTTTTTAGCCATGAAAAAAGTACGTTTAATAGCGCAAAAAACCTTCTAAGCATGAATTTAGTATAACAATCCAAAGATACTCTTTGGCAGCACTCGAACAAACTTGAGAAGCTCAATTTTTTAAAATCCGGTGGTGGTCGGCATTCAAAAAACTTTAAAAAGGCTCAATTATCCGGCTGTGGTCATTAGCCGGAGGCCAACGAGATGACCGTGAATTTTTTAATAAAAATGTTTTAATTGTATTGCTTTTAATATTTTACAACAAATCTGACGGTTTGGATGAAATTGTTTAACCCACCGAAGAGTATTCTTTTCCTCTCGAAAGGAAAGATATATTAAAGGTTGAAAAAATTGCAGTTTTCGTCTAGTAATTTAGGCCGCTTTTTATTTTTGTCTAGTAATTTAGTCGGATCCATAATTAGTGAACAATTCCTAAATTGTAGCCAATTTAGTCTTATTTCGACGTGGATCGCCAGAATTTGTTCAAAATTTGCTGAGCGGACAAATTTCTGAGTCAACTAGGTTAAAGTAGACAAATTTTCAGCAGATTAACTGATGTGGATACTTTAATTTTTTCCACGTAATTTTTTCCTAAATTATTTTAATTGTAAAATTAAGAAATTAACCTCCCTCAACACCTCTAAAACCATTTGATTGCTCCTCTAATCCCCGCCACCGACTAGGATCTCCACACCGACGAAACGTGCGTGGTTGGACCTCTCCGGCCAGCACCTTCCCCCGAGAATCATGAGCTCAGTTGCCCACTTCTCCTCATCGAAATTTCGTTGTCCGATAAGTTTATCAAAACGCTAAACCTTGATCTTGTGAATTTTTGCTTCCTGGTGACAGTTTGATTGGGGTTATCAGTCGGGTGCTGCGGTCAGTACTTGAGGATGCTTTTGGGGCAATCAGTGGTGGATTTGGAGCCTCGTTCACCATGATCAAACTCCGCACGCGAGGTGTTTGATGATTTGCCTGTGTGGGGGACCGTTGACACCTTGGAGAAGAGAACGACATTGAACGTGGTAAAAAGATGGTCCTCAGGTCTCGGGGGTCTGTGACAGCGGTGTTGGGGTGGATCACTGTAGAGGAGGAAACGTTGTGATGATGCACGATCTTGATATAGTTTTCTCGAAGTTCTTCACAGTTACCTTCAGTCGCGGGCGACATTTTTGATCTTAGAATTAAAATAATTGAAGGGATTAATTACGTGAAAAAAATAAAAGTGTCCATATCAGTCTATTTGTCAAAAATCAGTCCATATCAGCCTAATCGACCCTGAAATTTGCAAGATCAGCAACTTCTGATATATTTGATTCCAGCAATCGGGAAGGACTAAATTGGATAAAATTTAAAAGTTATTGGACTAATTTTGGATCCGACTAAATTACCGGACGAAAAATTGGAAATGACCTATGTTACAGGTCTAAAAATATTGAAATTTTACCATTAAAGATATAAGTAATTATAGATTGGACATTCGAATTAATATACTATACAAGCTACATACTTGTTTTGCATGTTTCAATGCTTATTTTTTAGGTGATTTTTATGGCGAGTCAAGTCAACTTTTGACTTTATTTGCGTTGTTCCGGTCCATGTTGTTCGTTTCAGTTATTTTTTATTTTGGTATTTTCGTGTTTCTTCGTACTTTCTAGTGATTTGTAGGTTCGTTGTTCATCGTTTCTCCGTACTTTCCGGTGTTTTGTAGGTTCGAAAAGGAAAATGATTATTTGAAGTATATATTATCATTGTAGAGCATTTTCATCGTATATTCGTTGGTTGCCCGCGTTTGAATTAGCTGAAAAATGCTCGTCGCTCGCCTGCACGACCCAACGCCCGAGCACTCGCTGGCCAAAAGTTGCTCACACGCCCGTGGACGTCGACACACGCACTCACCCGCAAGTGGAGTCTCGCGAGGTGTCCGCACGCCCACCACACTCGTCCAAAACATGCATGCACGCTCGCGAGCATCACCATGAACCTAGCTCGCCAAAAGGTACTTGCACGCCCGCGGGTGCCATGCAACTCACCTGTCGAAAACTACTCTCACCTGTTGAACGCCACCTGCACGCACATGAGTTTTTCGTGCAGCTCGTTCATTGCCACACTTTCACGTCAGATCCTTCTCACATGATCACGAGTTGTTGAACAACACTCGCCCGCCAGAGCCTTCTCATATGATCACAAGTCACCGAACAACACTCGCCCGCTTCTCGCATGGTCACGAGTCGCTGAGCAACACTCGCCCTCCATAGCCTTTTTGTGTGCTCGCGAGTGTCGTCGCACTAGTTGCTGAGTATATCTCGCACTCGCTCGCTAATGTTGTCTTGCAGAGGTACGAGTCTCGCCCGTGAACAAGCCAAGACACTCACCACCAACAAATTTTCGCTTACACGCAAATGCTGATCATTTAATGTATGTTTTTCCAGTGCATGTACTATTGAGGGTATAAACACAATTGTCCTTTGCATTTCAAATGTACTTTTCACATTTCCTCTTTAGTAATTAGTAGATTATATCTTCACTTTTTCTCTATATTTTTTAATTTTCATTTGTGCGATGTTGGAGCTCCAAAGCTCGACCTTTGAAGTTCTCAGTTTTAATGAAAATTTCCATCTTTTTGATTCGATTTCCTTCAAGCGTGCAACAGAAGGGTGAGTATTTGGTTTCAAAATTCTCACTTCGTAATTGTTCATTTTTACTTATGAAGTTTTTCAAGGTAGATGTAGTGTATTGCATAGGGAGTCGGGTTAGAAGGTCTTACACTATTCAAAGTTTCTTGAATTAGCTTGTCTAAGGAATGTAGGAGTTGCTCGTGTGTCTATCAAGTATTAAAAGTTTATACTTCGTTTAAAAGCTTCGTCATTTAGGTTGAAGTCTCGTTTTTGATATCATAGGACTTTAGTATTCGCTTGTTCACTTATGAGTTATTGTTTGCTTAAGTGTTGGAGACTCCGTGGTTACCAAAGGTGAAATTTTTAGTTAATTGCTCTTCACTTCTAGTAACTAATTATATTTAATTAGTTTAACGCAACCAAATTAAATTTAATTAGGATATTTAGGATTTATTTTCTATTTTAGTTTTCGACAACTTGATTTGGGACTAGTCAAAATAATCCTACTGAGAGACAACCCGAGATTTTAATTACCCGGTTAAAAATTAATTGCAAAACTATCTCAACAATGCTATACAACTAATACCATTGAATCCACCTGCTATAAAATTTGAATAAGATAACTGTATAGAGAAAAGTAGAACTTAACTCTTAAAATTACAAAAATAACCAACCAATGGTATCAAATTTCATTAGCTGGAATATATGATTCCATAAAAAAAAGAAAAAGAAAAATGTAATAATAGGACTAACAAGTAGCAAGGAACAATTTTCATTAGAATTGTAATTCTTTGAGCGTGTTTGTTTATAAAAATATTAATATTCATACTAAACTCATTGTCAAAATTTAACTCAATTTTAATTCGATCATATTATTTTAAATATTATTAATATAATTAGATAATATCAATTATCATTCTTACAAATCACATAGTTTCAATTCATCATTATCCACTCACATCATTTTAACTGCTATCATTTTCAATAATTTATCTCCTACTTTTACATAAATTAATATTCATTATTTTATTTTAAATATTATTATAATACCACATTAAAATCTCACTAACAACTAATATTATTATATTATGCCCTTTTTTTTTCAAAATTAACTTTGACTAAAAAATAATAATAAAAAAATGATAAATTAATATAACAAACAATAGTCACTTTTTGACTTTCAAGTTTCAAAAAACACCCAAACAATAGTCACTTTTTAGTCTGTCGCTTCGGCAACAAGATATAAAGTAGCAACTCTTCGGTTACCCCTTTTCAAAAAACACCCAAACAATAGTCACTTTTTAGTAGATTTTCTGCACTGCATGTGCTTCTTATTGTCCCTCCGTCTCTTTTCGTAGTGGCGCTTCCCAAGCCTTTGGTGGCCACGACGGGTTCAATGGGTTTCGGGCGGCGAGGGGGAATGGCTATCGCTGTCGGATCTGTCCGCCGCCTCGGTTGTGGTCGAATCTGTGACTTGCGATTGGACGCCTCCTGGATCCGTGTTGTCCCTGGTGCTGGTTGGACGAGTCTGACGACTGGGGTTGTGGTTTCTCTCGCAGCCTTCGTCTGTTTGGTGCGGGGTATTTTCGGTGGTGGGTCTCTCCACGTGGATTTGTGGTGGTACTTGTGGATGGGGCTGTTGCTCGCTTTTGGCCCAAGTTGAGTTAGCCGTTCTTGGAGTTGGAGTCTCTCGATCTGGTGCTGGGGCAATGGGTTTGTCCTCCTCGGGTGGCTATTTGCCGGTGTTGTCTTCCCAGTGGGATTCGAGGGCGTGTTGGTGATGGGGAGGGCATTTTATTCTTTTAGGGGTTCTAGTTTTGCTTTTTTGGTTTGTGTTTTGTGTATGTGCTTTTGGGTTGTATTTTTCGTTTTTGGTTTGGTTTATGTTTGCCCAGTCCCGTCTTTTGGCGCTAAAGGTGTTGGACGATTGACCTCAGGTGCGCCCAGTCCCTTATTAATTGCCATTTGGGGTGGAGGATTGAAGACTCCTTTGGCATTGTGGGACTGGGCTTGTAGTGTTGTGTTGTGGGTTTCGTAATTATTTTTTTTCTCTCTCATAGGGGAGTGTGTGATCTNCGGCTCTTGTGCCAGTCTTTTCGACTTTTAGATTATTTTATAAATGTAATTATGTGTTTTTTTATATAAAAAAAAAACCCGGCTAATATGCATTTACCAAATATTTCCCATAACCTTCTTCCATTCTCCTCCACACATTTTTGCACAGAAAAGTCTGTAGAGTCCCTTGTCAAGAAACTGAAAAACCCTTTTCCGCCCTCCACACGCACACACTCACACACACCTGTGATTGTGCGAGGGCCAAGAAAATCTGACGAGCTTTTGGTTTTCGCTATTGTTTTCACAAGACTGATCGATCCCTTTGAACCGAAAATATATTTTTCTAAAAAAAACCCAATTTGCGAAACGTACACACGCACAAGGGTTTTGAAGAAGACGACGGAAAAAACTTGTTCTTGGCGAAGTCTGTGTGTATGCGACCGAGTGTAGAAATGGCTGATGTGATCAGACTATGCTCCAATTATCAAAAGTTATCTTCTTCGTTGTTTTCTTTATCTTCGTCTCTGAGCTCATGTCAGCGGCCCCCACCTCTCAATCAGCGAGGAGGGTCGGTTTCCCTCTCGGAGGTTTCTTCTATCGGTTGGGGTTTTGTCTCGCCAATCGCCTTCCCACGCCGCAATCAATTTGGTTCTCCCAAGGTAATGTTGCAAAGGCCTAATGTTAATAAGTTGTTTCTGGTGACTAGGGGTTTTTTTTTTCCTGCGTAGAGACGGTTTTTTCTNAGGCTTGTATTTGTAGAAAAATCTAATTTTTTGTAGCTTTCTGTTTCTCAAAGTTTGAAAAATGCATTTGAGTTTGAATTGGAAAAATGGGTTACTTGTCAATGGTCATAATTTGTATTAATTTCAAAATTAAAATAGTTTTGACTAATGTAGAAGTTTATGGGAATGGCTTCGAAAAGTCTCATGTACTGTAATTGTTGATATGTTCGTCAGAATATATGAACTTTGCAGTTTATCTGGTTCCTGAACACTAATTGATTTTTTTCTCATTAGTCTTTTGTCTGATGTCTTTGACTTTTGGGTCAAGAACACCTCAATCATACACTAGAATATTGAGTATAGATTACCGTATGTTTGTGACATCAATCATGGTGAAAAACTCTGTTTTTGTGCCTGCTATTTGACGTTTACAATTGTCTAGTGAAGTTCTTTCGACATAATCCATCTTTGGTGCTCCAGAGACATTTGCATAATTGAAAGAAAAAATGAAATTTTCTACATGTAATTAATTGTAATCATTTTGGTGTTATGTCTTTTGGGATGATTACACTATGAACATGGTAAGCATTATATATCACCAATTATTAGCTCTAGGGGTTGGGTCCTACAAGTTGCGGAGTCCTTATGTGATTTTTTCACATATGTCAGGTCTTATCCTGCTCTTTACTGATGCGAAGCTTACATTGCTCATTTCACGTCTGAATTAGATTAGTTGTTGGCAGGTGATGAATTATGAAACCCGTCTCTAACACATATAAGTAATTGAACTTGTCTATCCTGTTGTTTTAAAGTTATTAGGTCATCTATCCTGCCAATTTGTCATTGATATTATAATGAGTTATGCTCCGCTGACGAATGTTGGATGCATTACTTTTTCGTTTACTTCAATTCAGCATAGGCCAAATTTAGTAAATCTGAACTTTCATAGAATGTTTGTTTTACAAAACAGATAACGAAATTGCCCTGCAACAGAATGTTTGTTTTGCATAACAGATAACGATTGCCCTGCAAGTTTACTCAAGATTGCCTGCATATGCAGTAGAGAAGGGGAGTTCTTTAACAAGCTTCCAAATTTTGATAAATTATGATGGATTCAGCTCTGTTTTGAAATCGCTTGCAAGATTGCGTTTGCAATTCAGTCATGTATTTTCTCCTTCAGATGCGTCCCCTTTTTCTTTTCTTTTCTTTTCTTGTTTTTTGTTTGCCATCAATGTATTACGATGTGGTTCTCCCTTCGCGTTGCTGAAATGCGTGAAAAGCTTTGTGGTTTCGTTGCAAGCAGTTTGCTTTTATTTCTCTGCCATAATCATTTCATCGAGATGTTGTAATTCTGACCATTTGTATTTATGAAAGTTGATGGTTCCTTTATGCATGCGAGAGTGCGTTTGCTTCTGTTTGCTTTTCGTTTTTCTATAGCTTTTTGTGCCATGAATATCATAAATGATATGAATTCTTAATGATCTGACACTAGCCATATGGTTGTATTTATATCAGATACACCATTAGAAGTATTCATAACAATCATTTCATCCAGAGGGCCCACGAACATTATGCTTATGCAACGGGCCAATAATAATCTTGATTCATGAATCATGATGCACCTGGCTGATAAATCTATTTCCGTGACATAACTTTTGGCGTGCCCCTTGGGAAATCCTGTAACTCGTGGTTCATTTGGTGATATATCTTTGCTATGCACTATCTGTTCTTGATTCCTTAATAGAATCTTGTTATGTATAGGGTCATTTTGCTCGAGTTTTTTGTTATTTGGATTGAGTGCCACTCTTGTGGCTATTTGTTTCAGAAAATCACTGCATGGTTCTATTCCCTTCTCTCTTTAGTTTTATTTTTATTTTTATTTTCATTGAATTAATGAAACTGATTCTTATTATACATATGTTTTAGTTGCAAGATTTAATCAGCAAATCTGGTGAAGCCTAATTTATAAGAGAAAATAGTCA
>BKCP01005294.1:4373-39343 GCA_008636005.1 Striga asiatica | reverse complement strand
GCGCTAGCTGCTAGCTAGCGGCGCTAATGCTCGGACAGCGGCTAGTACTGGTGCTCGGACCACTTGCGTGACTTCACCTTTCGGAGTCGTTCGGACTCGTTTGACATCGGAATTCGATTCCGCTTTTTCCTGTGCGTTGCCAACGAAATGCTCTATTAAATGATGTTCACCTAGCCCACTTATCATGGAAAATAGATTCTCCCGAAGCTTTCGACCTGCACACCAGAAACAAAGAAAAACCGGAAAAACAAACGAAAAACACAAGAAAAACCAAAATAAAGCAAAACACACAATAAACTATAAAACAACCTAAAAACCAAGGAATAGACCTAATATGGGGGAAAAAGAAAGGAAAAATCAATACGAAAAATGCAACAAAAATGGGACAAACATCGGCTGAGGTGTCGCCCGGATTGTCATGACACCTGACACGTATGAAAATGTAAATTCAGATTTTTTTTGCGTTTTCACCATGTTTTGTGACTTCAGGCACGGATATAGGTCCTCTGGACAACATTCAATATTATAGCTTTGAAGATCATGAAAATGTGTACAATGAACTTTATAAACGCTGGCTAGATGGAGTCTTCGATGCTGATAGGCTCGAGAAGGAGAACAATAAGTTAAAGGATGAGAATAGAGGATAAGCTCAGAGGCTAAAATGTTGAAAGACGAAAACGATGCATTAAAGTCTACCATAACCCAGTTGGAGGTGACCATCTCTGGTCATGTCCAAAAGTTGGTGAAGGTAAGAGAGGAACTTGAATACCTTTCAATCACTTAACATCGGTAAGAGCCATTTGGATTTCATAGTTGCTATTGAACATAATCATAACAGAGCGGGACTTGGTTTTAAGCCTACTATATTTGTCCGTCCTTCAGAGGAAACAAGTAAGTCTGACTCAAAATCATAGCCTAAAGTTGTTAAGAGCATGCTTGGATATAAAAAGTTTTTGTTTTGATTGGATTATTATGCTCATTCCCCACAAACATCATTTTCAGGTTGTAGCTGGATGGCGACACTGAAGGGCAGTGCGGGGTGGTCACCTCTTATTTATTAGTCATTTTTATTTTCAGAACATTTGCAGACTTATTGTTATTATTTCCATGTTGAGAGACTGTAATGTGAGTTGGTTTGCATGTTTTGAATTGAGAATTATGAGTTTGAATAATTTGAGATTTTATGCATTCATGATTTGAGTACTCTGCATGTCTCGAGTTGTTTTTGGTAGTTAGTTCCATAAGGACCCTTAGCTAGCTTTGGGTCGAGGTAAAAGAGAAAGAAAGGAGTTAGCAGTTTCATTCAGCAGTTTAATAGTTAGTATTTTCAGAAAGAAAGAGCATATTTGAGTAACGACCCAAGAAGTTTAAAATTACTTGAAAATATTAGCATTTTCTATAAATCAGAAGTGGGCGTTACAGTGTGGTATCAGAGCATGTCTATGATCCTGTAGACTTGCATTTTTTTTTTTTTTTTTTTATTTTTTAAGTTAGAAAATTTTCATAATTCTCTTATTTGAGATCACATGATTATCAGTTAGATCAGGGGCCTAGGACATTCTACTCTCATTTTTATAAACTCCAGCTAGATCTCTTTTGCTGAAGTTACGAGATGTTTTGGTCAATGAATGTGCATATGACACGTAACTTAAAGTTACGAAATGGTTATAAAATAATGAAAATAAGTGTCATATGAAAGTGATAAAGCTAGTAATTTATCCAACTGATATGATGGACTCTTGAAAGAAAAATGTGCACATTACAAGTGATATGAGTTCAAAGTTCTCATATTATGTATTGAAATCGAGAACGAAACGGAGACTATATGAGCTCCCCTCAAGAAATTCAATACTGAAAATACAAGAACAGGGATCTGTTAAGATGAGGGGGAGAATCAATGATTGAAGTTTGTAAATGATATATTTATCACACTGGAAGTGTACAATTAAACTGAATGATACTGATGGCGGTGAAATATATGGTATAATATGATGGTATAATAATACGCTGGAGGGTTGGTATCTTACAAATTATGTAAAGATTATTATATGGAATACGCGTTATACTATTTTTTTCTTGGCTGAGGTTTTGTCCCATTGGATTTTACTAGCAAGGTTTTTAATGAGACAACATGGATGGCGTAATCACATGAATAGTGTATTCATTTTCCTTCATTAGGATTTTGTCCCACTAGGTTTTTCCTAATAACGTTTTAACGAGGTATATTCATGGTATAATGAGGACTACTGGATAACTGATATAATTCCTCATGATGATAAGAATACATTGGAGTAGCTGTACTCTTTTTCCTTCAATCAAGTTTTTTTCCCACTAGGTTTTCTTGATAAGGTTTTAACGAGGTAGAACATGGATACTCCACTAAAGATGATCTATTTGAGGGGGAGCAAAGTTGTGCTTCCACAATACTCAGGTTTTATCCCACCAGGTTTTCCTGAGGGAGCAATGTGATTCCATAATGATCAGGTTTTGTCCCACTGGGTTTCCTGACAAGCTGAAGCAGTGGTATCTGATGGCAACAAGATGTACTTCAAGATGTTCAAATTGGGTTTTGTTCAAATCACTTCAAATATATTTGAAAATTGTCATTCAATGGGGAGTATTATAAAAAAATTATTTATTAGGATTAGTTATGAATTATTGATAGTGGTTATGAATTATTGATAATTATTGATAGAAAATAATAAAAGTAATATATATGAATGACTATTTTGCATTTGATGTAATTGTATTATTACGATTGTGTCATCAGAAGTTTTCTTATAAATAGTAGCTTCATTTGTAATAAATGAAAATATACCAAGAGAATATATTCTCTCTATTCTCTCTAGTTTTATAACAAGTTTACTTCTTTTCATATCTTGTTTATTGTGATTGAAACCCGTATTTATCCATATTTGTGATTGATTTGAGATTGAAATGATATATTCGATTGTGAAATTTGCAACGTAAGAGACTAAATAGGACGAGAGCGTGATAAAATCTTGCGAGAAAATTAAAATCTTACTAACCGAAGGAGTTAGTTGTTTATCTTGAGACCGATATGAGATAAATAGCTATTAATCTATGATATAACTTGGAGTGAGAGAAGATAGTCGATTGTTAAGTAAAATTGATGAGTTTGTAGCGTAAGTAGCTAAACAAACCGAGAGAGAATTTACACCCCTACCGTTTAAGCTCACAATAAACTTAAAGATGAAAATTCAAACTCACAAACTGAAAGATGAAAATTCAACTATAGGTAAAATATATATGTAGCAAATAAGTGCATATGCACACGCCACATTGCATTGGAATTCTATTACATATTTCTTAATCTGGAAAGATTATATAAGGAAGACATAAACACAAAAGCTGAATGGGACAATGCATAAAGAAAGTGACGACTATCAAGTAGCCTTATTTGAGCATCGTTTTAGTATATAAAATCTCAAAACTCGCACTACTACATAAATTAGCATATAGGGAGGGTCACACCGGTTCCCGTTACATTCCTGCATGTATAACAATAATATTCATTAATGTAACATCAAATACTAAAACACTATGATGCATACAAGTATAACACATAATTAAATATTTTATCCATTAATTTTGCAACATTCCACTTAAATAATTCCTTTACGTGTGATGCAATTAATGCGTGCTAAAACATTGTCAATTTAAATATTAAATGGAAGAACATAGAAAGGGAGATTTTGATTAAAAAAAACTTATTATCTTATTTCTTTAGTGTTGTTAAATGTAACGAGTCGAATTTACGTACGTTCAAGCCCAACTCGGCTCACTTGATAAGCGGGTGGAGCTTGAGTATGAGCTCGGATCGTTTTTATTTTTTATAAACGAGTCGAACTCGACCTCATCTAAAACTCGTTTAATAAACGGCTAAACTCTTCTGGTTAAGACTCGAAAATAAGGATTTTGTGCAGTTTTCTATAGCTCGTTTCATTATTATTGATGAATGAAACTTGGATACTTACTTAACTTGAAGCTTTGGGCCACAACTCAGGTCCTTAGGTACGATGCCTGATAAATCTGGATTATCATTTAACCGACTGTCCTTGCAAAAATCAAAGACACAAGTCTGTAAGATAGATATATTAAGAGATATCACCTTATTAAGTTTGTAGTTGTAATTAAATTACACGTACAGGAATTCCAAAGTAGTACTCAAATGTACTAACTCCGGTGGAAAATCGCCAGTGAGATTGTTGTCGTAAAGGTCCAAGCTGACCAACTGAGTAAGTTGTCCAAGCTCCTTTGGTATAGACCCATTTATCTTATTACTGTATACCTCCCTATTAATAACAATTCACACCAAATCAAATCAAAGCAAACAATAGAAATTATTAGTTCAACTAAAACAATTGTCACTCAAAACAATATAACTATGCGTGTGTGGCAAATGTGGACAATTTCTTTTTGGTTTGGCAAAAGTGCCCTGAAACTTGTTAAAACCCGGAATTCGTGCCCAATTTACCTACAAGTTACCGAATTTGACCGGTTTTTCGTATGGCAAATCAGGACAGTAACTTGTTAAAATTCGAAATTTGTGCCCAAATTGGGCACGAATTTTGGGTTTTAACAAGTTTCAGGGCACTTTTACAAAATCAAAAAGAAGTTGTCCACATTTGCCAGACACCCCTAGTTACAAGGCATTTAAAATGCAATTTTGCGTATAGAAATTGTGTGTGTGAACAAGCATATATAACTTATCATTTTTCGCAGCATAATGCACTATTAATTGTATTTGCAAATATAGCATCATGTGATTGAACTAACCTCGTTTCATAAAAACGTAAAGTGTACCCAGTAAATTGGGTCATAGTGGGCATAGGTTACAACATTCTACACTTTTAAACAATGTTGTTTTCGTTTTTAAACAGTTACTTGGTATTTTGTGCAATCGCCTCAAGTTGCTGGGTATATTTGACAATTTTCTCAAACATCTGACATTGAAAATTGCGACGGACCTTAAGATAGGCCTTGTGCCATTTAAAATGAAAATTATTCCTCTGCTAATATTCTTTTTGAACAACCTATATGTTTCTTATTTCATTTCAACTAATGTTATATTCATTCTCATTTTTCGAGCACAAGCAGGTCATCCAAATCAAATTATGACATATGAAAACAATAATATAAAGAATAATAATATTTTTTTTTCCTAAATAACACATACAGAAATTTTAGGTTCTTCAAATTTCCGAGTTCGGGAACCAATGGCCCTGATAAACTCGCTCTGCCGAGATCACTGACAACAAAATTGGATAAGAAAACATATGGTTAGATTAAATCTCATTTGGGATTCGTTAACAAAATGTAGGAATACTTGCATATTGCAATTTGACACGAAAACGAAAGATGAAAGGAACTCTGATGCCATGCTTACATTCTTGTTATGGTTGAGCCGTCGCATTTAACATGGAGCCATATGCAAGGGTTGGGAAAAGTAGGGTCCCAGCTTTGTAAATTATCATGAGGATCATTTAGGGCTTGCCTGAAGGCTAATAAGGCCTCAACTAAACAAACACATAAAGACCAAAAATTAATTAAAGGATCAATATATAAGCCCCTTACATATCAAAAGGAGGAAATGCATTCTATTCCATCAATTTTCTCGGATTTCAATATAGTACAGCAACAATGATTTTACGTACATTTGCATCCGCTAACGTGCGCTAAAACTCTAAAACTGAAATTTACGTTAGTTACAGACACGAGGCCTAAAACAAAAGGGATTTTGTAGGCAGAAAGGGGCTAATTAAATATCTATATATATATTAAAGCGGAGCAGCTGAAAAAATTATTGTTTTCCCGCTCATTCTACATTAATTGTTTCTCATTATTATATGCAAAGTAATTTAATTCTACACATTAATTGTTTCTGCAAAGTAATTTAATTCTACACATTTAATTCTACACGTTAATTGTTCCTAATTATTGGACATTGTTATTTTCTCTTTAATGATTGACTAATTTTGTCACATGTTTGTCCTTAAATTGAGAAAATGACAATATCTGTAATAAAATGTGATTACCTATGCAAACTAATTTATTCTACATGATATTGACAATAAGACTAGCAAAATTCAGCTAATATTATCTATGTAAACTAATTTAATTTTGCGTAATATAGTCAATATCACTGGAAAAATTCAGATGTGTTAGATGAATTTTTCACAAAAAATAAAACATACAACTATAGATCATGGGTGTTCTTTTCATTTAACTATAATGCAAAACCAAAAACATATTTAATAAATTTCAAGTAAGATTCATATTATTTTTTATCATATCTTGCCCCAAATTGTGAGTAAAAAAGTCAAACTCCAATTCATGGGAATTTTAATGCCAATAAGGCAATAAGACAATAATTGAATATGAGAAAATANGTTGACCTCTTAGCAATATAAAAACAAAGATTGTGAGTTGGAATCTATATCTATATCTTTATATAAATTAAAGTGAAATAGCTAAAAATTCCTTCTAAGACTGCATTAATTACCTAGAATAATTTTTGCCAACTTTTATGTAAAATTTATTCATTGAAAACTTGCACTCTAATTCACGTGGGCAAATAAATTTTAAAGTTAAATTGTTAATTCCAATGTAAACAATTCAGACAACAAAATATAAAAATTTATTATAAATAATTATTTAGTGTGAGATTGCATTCTATTTTTCTATTAATTATTTTTTTATTCCTTTGTGAATAATATAGTTATTTGGATTATGAAAATAAATTATATTATTTATTACAATGCCCCATAGTGTGCATTGCATATGTCCTATATATTATTAATACACACACACACATGTGTGTGTGAGGTAGCTTGGAGAAAAAAACTTTTCCCTCCAAGACTATATTAATTACCAAGAAATAAATTTTGTCAACTTTTATATATGATCTATCATTAAAATAAGAATTATATTAATTTACTATTAATAAATATAAATATATATATATATATGTATGTATTGGGAACTTAAGTAACATGTAGGAAAAAAAAAACCTTTAAAACTATATATATTATCTAGAATACATTTGATCAATTTCTAAGTATGATATATCATTAAAACAATGAGTATACTCATTTGGAAATAATGAAGTTCATACAAAATTACGCATTGGGACTTCCACTCCAATATTAATGGCTTTGAATAAATTTGATAAATCTTGTGTGGATAATTCAAAAAATAAAAAAGAATTCTTTGTGCAAAGAATTAATTCAAAAAACAACACATTTATCAGTATAGATTAGTTTATGTATAAATACAATATGATATTATTATAATCTAATATGGACTACAAATAATATACTCTAATAATATAAGAAAAAGGTATGAATGGTTTACCACTTAATAAAAATAACTATGCTTATTATTGGTGATATTTCTCAAATATCTAAATTTCGATACAGAATCATTGCTTTGATTAATAACAAATTGCAAACTTAAAAAACCAAATTTTATATATTTTTATTTTATTTTCTAATAAGTTCCTTGAAGATTAAAAGAAAATACGAATAGAGAGAGATAAAAAATAAAGTTATATTTGTCATAAATAATATAATTTATTCAACTAAAAGGGATAATGTTTTTCAAAATATAAAAAGTATCATCTACGGGTAATGTGGATGAAACTACATATCCATATGAAATATATCTCAAAAATATTGAATAACCTTTACTTGAAAAAATATATATCTGAATTTAGGTTCCTTTTACCAATATCAATCAAGAATATGAAAAAAATTGAAACTAAAGAAAAAAAGAATAAGAGAACTTAGAATTCAAACACGACATTAAATTTTGATTGTATTTATGGTAAAAATTACATAGATATTTAAGAACTGATATATATTAAAAAAAAAAAAAAGTTGCTAACAAGTAGAGAGAGAGTTACAGAATTTCATAGAGATGGAACTCATTTTTTAATTGTTAAGTTTGAAGAGAATTCATATTAATTTTGGTCTGATTGGAGGTGACCAAAAAATGCAAAGTTGTTCAATTTTGTTTATTTTTAGTTGGTATAATTATAATTTTATTTTGTCAAAACATTCAATAGGTCGTCTAAACATATGTACATAAATTTTGCCATCCTTTTAATTTCTTTAGTGGTCTATAGTTATACAACTATAATTACTGAAAAAGAGTATAACGAGTTAATTTATTGTTAATTTATTATTGTATATCAATATTGTTTTTGTAAGAGTGATGGGAATATATTGTTTTTTATCAAAATATTACAATAAACAAAGTTTAGAACGACATACTACAAACGCAACAACTATGTTATTTTTAATCATATATCACAAGTGTTAGTTTTATTTCTTATTGTTTCAGAGCTATATATTATCATTTAAATATTTTATTTTTATTGTTTTGCAAGAATTCTATCAATGTGTATTTAATAAGTTAAATTATGGTTCTCATAAATTTAATGCAAAATAAGTGTTGTCTATTATATAAGCATTGACGGTGATCATCTTGATTGTTACCTTAATATGACTTAAAATTATAAATAAATAAATATCTTGAAAATATACTCTAAAATAATAATTTGATATATATAGACATTTATAATTTTTATTTTTTACTTTTAGATGGACATTTACTGTCACGGCGTGTACAAAATAGAAAATAGATGTTGACTGTGAAAATATATTTTAATCATTTACTGTCATCCGAATTTGGGTTTATTTACGGACAAAAAAATAGACTAATATTGCATAATAATATCGTGAAAGATAAAAAAAAAATTGAAAATGATTAAAAAAAATAATGAGAGGATTTCAACATAAGCGATAAAGAGTGACAACATGATTTGACTGTGAAGACTGAATAAGACAATATATATTTATCATCCATTTATTTAGTGGAATTTTGTTATATACGAGGTCTTTTATATTGGTTTTGGTCTTTTATGTATGGGAAGAAGGAAGTAGTTTGAGCCCAAAATACATATTTTGTTTAATTATGCAACTATAATTTTTTATGAATCTAAATAACATAATTTGTTAATTATTGTTTTTTTTTTTATTATAACACTTTTTCTTTTCTTAAGAGAATGACAAGAATATATTAATACTACCAAAACGTTGCAATACACAAAGTATAATGCATCAACTACTTCATTCTTATCATACATAATAAATGTTTGTTTTATCAAAATAAATTTTAATATTTTATAATTTATATAATATAATATAAATGTATCTTTATTATTAATTTATATTTTAAAAAATTATATTAAATTACATGTAGTATAAGTTACATGCAAAATATAAGTAATTTGTTATTGACATGAATATTGACGATTACTATGTCTTTTTGTAACTTTACAAAAAAGTGATATATCTTGCACGTCATTTCGTTCACCATCGGGCTTATTTTGCAAACAATTGAATTATTGAATTTATTTTTCTATTTAGAAAAAGTGAAAAATATGTGGATCAAAATTGAGTCTTTTTGTGTATTTTTTCTCTTAGGTATTTAATATATTTTTTAATTTGATTGGATGAAATTTGTGCATTTTTATTTGAATTACTATGTATCACTTTATTAATAGAATAGAAATAATGACTTTATGTACTCATAAATGATGAAAATTATGTTATTGGCGAGATATTTTTAGAAAAAGTTTCAAAAAGTGTCATCAATGTGACAAATACATTTATTCGTCAAATATCACTAATATTCTTTTAATTCAAATTTATTTAATTTGAAAATTTTATGAAAAGAAATGGTATTGTATAGTCACAATCAGTTATATGTTGTTGTTTCTAGAGTCACAGATCCCTATTGTTTGATGATTATTATCTATGATGATAATGGGGATAATGAATATAATTCGTCAACTATTAATATTATACTTAGATAAATATTTTAAAATATAATAAATATGTTTTCATCAACTAATATCATATTTAGAAAAATATTTTAAAATATAATAAATAATATTTTCATCAATGTCATTTTTAACATCAAGCCGCGCAACGCGCGGGTCACGTACTAGTTACTGTAACAACCAAACTAAAACTAAATCGGTAGCGGCGAACTGGAGAAAATCGCAAAAAGTTTTGAATGAAAATTAAACCAAATTAAATATTAATGCGACAAGTTGAATACACAAGTACTTGTCCAACAAAAATAAACGAACTACTGTATCCAACCTGTAACCAATTTAATGAACTAAAATTTTATTTTCCCATTATATAAAGTAGTAGTAGTCTACAATTTTTCATAAAAATAATTAAAATGAAACGAACACATGACAGTAACGTCAATAAATACAAATTACGAACCTTCTGGATTATTATCGGCATTACTAACCCTCAGCCTCAAGGTCAAGATGAAGCACACAACCACTAGAGATAGCACACTAGCTCTTCCCATTTCAACAACACACTCGTAATAAATCCAAAATGCAATTTTGATAATAACAATAAAGGAGCACAAAAATATATATCTTTATAACTTGCTTATGGGTTGGATCAACCTTTGAACATCACTTTTTATAGGCAAACTCGTACTTGTGAGGAAACATTCAAGTCTTACAATGCCAAAATACAAAGTTGAAATTGGGGTGAGGGGCAATGACTTTATACATGCAAGTTCACTTTTTTATACTTTTTTTTATTTAATTAAGAAAAAGTGGCCTACTAAATTAATGGCCTACAACATATGCAACCTAATTGTCACTAACCTAAGCTTTTGTGATGACTCAATTAGTCAAAAATTTGAATAGTCCTAAAATTAGGAAAATGCATGCGCTAATTTATCTATTTTTTTTAAGTTAATAATTTTTCTATTTGCTATTAGATTTTTCATATAATATATCAATTTTTATTAATTTGAAGAGTTTCTATTTGATATTCATTTTTCTTATATAAAATTAATAAATAATTCAAATTTTTATTATAAAATCAAATCATCAGTTAAGACTAACTAAAAATTAATAAAATTGTATATCAATTCAAAAACCATTTAAAATTCATTACATATGAACTAGAAAGCTATCATGATATAAGATGGGAAAATCGTACAAGTGAAAAATCTTATTTTAAATATAATAATAATGTAATTTTTTAAAATATATTTGAAATTTAAATAATAAAAACCTCTCTTACATTTTTTTAAGTATTAGTATAATTTTTTAACTAGCACCTTCTAATCACGGGTGTTGTACTAGTCTTATTAACTACTGAACAAAATTATATTTTTACAAAAGGAAATATTTGTGAATAAATAAAACAATGTTGAGTTAATAAGGTAGTTTAAATTATTATACAAATTGTTTTAGTTGTTAACTTTAAATATGTTATGTTTAATTTGTAATAATTAACTATCATAAATATCAGATTAATAAATTTATGTATATATATTAATATATAGTAATTTATATACAGATTAATCCAAAATGCAATTTTGATAATAACAATAAAGGAGCACAAAAATCTTTATAACTTGCTTATGGGTTTGATCAACCATTGGACGTCACTTTTTATAGGCAAACTCGTACTTGTGAGAAAACATTCAAGCCTTACATGTCAAAATAGAAAGTTGAAATTAGAAGGAGGGGCAATGACTTTGTATATGCAAGTTCACTTTATTTTATTTTATTTTATTAACTTTTTTTTTCAAAGAATGACTTTGAACATGCAAGTTCACTTTTTATTTTATTTTATTTTATTAACTTTTTTTTTTTAAAAAATTTAAAAAGAAACATGGCCTAAGCATATTCAACTTGTCTGTCACTAACCTAAACCTTTGTGGTGAGTGGTGACTCAACTAGTCAAATATTTCAATATTGCTAAAATTAGGAAAATGCATGCGCTAATTTATCTATTTTTAAGTTATTAATTTTTGTTTGCTATTATAGTTTTTACTAGTACAACGCTCGTGAACTACACAGGTGTTTGAAGAAAAAAAAATTAATTATGCAACAAAGAATAAAAAGAAGTAAAATTCTTATTGCGAAAGAAGAATTATAACTAATTAATAATAAAGCAAATAAAATTAATATTATTTTAAATTCTAAAAAATATTTTATATGAAGTATTATATATTTTATTAAGATATATTCATGTTTTCAAAAGTAAATGGAATAATTAATTTATTATGCATTTAATATAACACCCATGAACAACAGGGATGCTTTAAAAGAATTATAAAATATTTTTATCAACGGAAATAAATAAATATATTTATATTCTTATAATATAATGATAAAAAAGGACAACTTCTCCTAAAATCCTAACTCCCTTTTCAACTTCCTCCTCAGTCCCTAGGTGTCTTTTTTTTTTTCCTTTTAACTCCCTACCCCCATAATCATGTTCCACTTAAATCTCTAGTGTTAAATTAAATCAAAAGGAAAACAAGTTATGACATCATCCCCACTACAAGGTAATATTATATATTATTTTACTATACATTTTCCTTTTCTTATATCTACATTTATCTTTTTCCTTTATTTTATTTTTTTGAAGCTTCTTCCCCACACATCTCTTCTCTCTCCCGTCCCCCTCCATTCCCGCCGGCGATTTCTCTTCTCTCCTTTTTTATTTTTTTGCAGGTCGGTCTCTCCGGCGACCCAAATCCGGCAAGAAGAACTCCGGCAACAACAAATTCGGCCAAACAAGTGATTCCGATGTCAAATTTGCGCGGCCAAAAATTTATTTTTTCCGGCAACATTCGTGCTTTTTCCGGCCAAAATTTGAAGTAATAAGTAATATATGTATTATATAAGCATTTTGGAGTCCAAAAATTATGTTTAATTCGTATATATTTGGTTAATTTGTTAAGGATTGAAGTTTGAAAATTGTTGTTCATATTTACCCTAAATAATTAAATTGATCAAAATCTCTTATTTCTTGTTTATGTATACAAAATTGATGTTACTGTTAGGTTATGTAATGTGTTATTCACCCTAAAACAAGAAAATAAGGTGGGAATGATCACTGTACCACTATTATTGATTATTGTACCTCTGTTTGTATGTATATAGTACCACTTTAATATTGTTTTGTACCATATTTTCCTGAAAAATGTGAAGTTTTTTTTTTTTTATTTATCCAATTATTGTTAGATCATAGAAGGGACATAAAGTGATATACTATGGAATTGTACGTACAAGAATGAATTATTTGTGTTCTCTATGCACATTGGATCAATGTTTGACGAAGTGTACACTCTCATATCAAAGAGGTGGCTGAACGTTAATTTCGAATCCGTCGTGCTATGCTAATCGCGCCAAAGGAAAAAAAGAGAGTTAGTTTTTTGGATGATGAGGATGTGAAGAACATGATTCGGTTACATGTTTGTTGGAAAATAAATATTGTAGAGATAATTGCCATTGAAAGAAATGAAAGACCGGATGATGGAGTTCAATCCTTCCCGATGAACATGACCAGGTAATGTTGCTTTCATAATATTAATGAATTTATTATTTAAATATGGTATAGTCTTATTATATCCTAGTTCATTAATTTTTTAACTAGTTCCCTTATTTATAAATCTTTGTATTATTTTCTCATGCACGCAGGAAAATCGCACCGTATGATGATTCTCGGAGGGAGAACATGAGTAGTTGCAAGATAAATCGATCGATTCTTAGAAATTTTGGCATGTGTCGTTTTGAGTCAGTTGTTTTTATTCTTTTCCCGGAATATGTTTTTTGATGATACATTATTGGCATATTCCGAGTATGTACTGTATGAATATTTTGCGAGATTTATAAAAACTTAGACTTAAGATTAATTTTTGAATTAACATTTTGTACTGGGAATTTCACCAATTTAATTTGGTGCTTAAAATATTAAATATAAGTACTTGGATTGAATTCTTGAGACTTAGAATAATTTACTTAATATTTACAAGTGGTATTGAAGACCAAATATCTGGTACTACAGTAATATAAAAGTGGTACTAATTGATCAATGACTGACACTACATTTTGTAAATGTTGACCAAACTAGAAATAATCAATTTTTATTCACAAAAGTAGGTACTAATTGATCAACAAAAGGTATCACGTAGAAGAAGACAAGGTACTATTTTAACTAAAACAGGTACTATTTTATGAATCGTGATTTCTCTAATCTTTCATGTCTACTATGACACGTGGATCATTCATGCGTGATTTGGATGAAAAATAATGGAAGTTAAAACATAAAGGTAGAATTTGGGTAATCATGTATGATGATTCTATGAGTTGAAGTGTGTCATTCAATGAAATGAAGCGTATTGATAATGTTTTCTCATTAGTGTGTCGAGTTAATGACCAATTTACGATTAAACTCAATTTAAAACATTTTAAATCTTATACAAACTAATGTGAGAGTGATTTTTGGTCATATAAACATCATTTGAGACCGAAATTCAGTGTTTTTATATGTTCGTTACAAGTGGTACTAAAGACCTGATATCTGGTACTAAAACAACTAAAGCTGGTACTATTCTATTTTAGGTCTGGTACCAATTATTGCATATGTTGACCACAATTGAATAATCCATTTTCGTTGACCAAAAGTTGGTACTAATTGATAAAAAACAGGTACCACGTAGAAGATGATGCGGTACTATATTAGCTAAAACAGGTACTATTTTAAAAATCGTGATTTCTCTAATCCTTCATGTCTACCATGACACGTGGATTGTTCACGCCTGATTTGGATGAAAAATAGTGGAAGTTAAAACATACAGGTAGAATTTGGAATAGTCATGTACGATGATTCTATGAGATGAAGTGTGTCATTTAATGAAATGAAGTGTATTAGTAGTGTTTTCTCATTAGTGTGTCGAGTTCATGACCATTTTACGATAAACTCAATTTAAAACATTTTAAATCTCATAGAAAATACTGTGAGAATGATTATTGGTCATATAAACATCATTTGAGACTGAAATTCGGTGTTTTTATGTGATCATTACAATTGGTACTAAAGACCCGATATCCGGTACTAAACCACCAAAAGATGGTACTATCATACTCTAAGTTCGGTACCAATTATTGCAAATGCTGACCACAATTGAATAATACATTTTCGCTGACCAAAAGTTGGTACTAATTGATCAAAAACAGGTACCACGTACAAGAAGAAGCGGTACTATATTGGCTAAAACAGGTACTATTTTAAGAATAGTGATTTCTATAATCTTTCATGTCACTATGACACGTGGATCGTTTACGCGTGATTTGGATGAAAAATAGTGCAAGTGAAAACATATAGGTAGAATTTGGAGTAGTCATGTATGATGATTCTTTGAGATGAAGTATGTCATTCAATGAAATGAAGCGTATTGGTAGTGTTTTCTCATTAGTGTGTCGAGTTCATGACCAATTTCCGATTAAACTCAATTTAAAACATTTTAAATCTCATAGAAAATAATGTGAGAGTGATTATTGTCATATGAACATCATTTGAGACCGAAATTTGGTGTTTTTATGTGTTCATTACAAGTGGTACTAAAGACCCAATATTTGGTACTGAAACACTGAACGATGGTACTACCTTACTCTAGGTCTGGTACCAATTATTGCAAATGTTGACCACAATTGAATAATCTATTTTCATTGACCAAAAGTTGGTACTAATCGATCAAAAACAGGTACCACGTAGAAGAATATGCGGTACTATATTGGCTAATTCAGGTACTATTTTGAGAATCGTGATTTCTCAATCCTTAATGTCTACCATGACACATGGATTGTTCACGCCTGATTTGGATGAAAAATAGTTGAAGTTAAAACATACAGGTAGAATTTGGAATAGTCATGTGTGATGATTCTATGAGATGAAGTGTGTCATTTAATGAAATGAAGTGTATTAGTAGTGTTTTCTCATTAGTGTGTCGAGTTCATGACCATTTTACGATAAACTCAATTTAAAACATTTTAAATCTCATAGAAAATACTGTGAGAGTGATTATTGGTCATATAAACATCATTTGAGACTGAAATTCGGTGTTTTTATGTGATCATTACAATTGGTACTAAAGACCCGATATCCGGTACTAAAACATCGAAAGATGGTACTATCATACTTTAAGTTTGGTACCAATTATTGCAAATGCTGACCACAATTGAATAATACATTTTCGTTGACAACATATAGTGGAAATTAAAACATATAGGTAGAATTTGAAGTAATCCATTTTTTGTTCTTTCTAGCCTTGACTTGTCATCCGAACCTTCGTTCAGTGACGTCGTACGTTGTAAGAGTTGGTTGATAAACCTCTTTTTGAAAAACCTTGATAAACCTCTTTTTGAAAACCTTTCTTGATGACTACTTGGTCGCTGATTTGACCCCTTGAACTCGGTCGATAGGCTTTGAACTCTTCTGATGAGTTAAAGTTCTGTCTCTTATGTTTCATCTTGAACAAGAACCAAGTCTTTATGAATTTCGTGTTGGATGATGTGGCCAAAGTTTTGCGAGTGCGCGCCCAGTTTTCTTAATTTTCGGTTTTGTGGGTTATCTGTTTCCATGGCTATTTTTAAACCCTGAAACCTCGTTGTTTCTTTTTGAAGTCTTCTAGTAAATTTTAGGTCAGCCTGTTGCCTTTCATGAGGAACAGGAATTGCGTGTTTGTTATTTTCCTTCATTTATCGATAATTGCACCGGAAATCCGATCGTTGCATAGTCAGTTTTTCGTGTAAATCGCAACAGTTGGAGTTTTTTATTTTCGCTATTTTTGGCATGCTTCTGGTAATCTGGGAACCTCGATGTCTTCATATGAATTGTAGTTTTGTCTCTTACGATTCAAACGGCGCAAGATTCATTCAGGGGATGCGTTCAAGATACGAACTTCGTGCAATCAGATTTCTGGAAATTTGCAGCAAATATTAATGTGCGAGCTTGATCCGTTTTCAACCCTTTAACCTACCGTTCACGTCTTTGCTACCCGAGTGCTAATCCTTTGTCCTTGATTGCTACCTTTCGCTTAGTAGTCAAGTTTGAATCGTATTTCGTGACCCATTCTTATTATTTGATTTTCGTTCCATGACAAATTCGCTTGATTTTCTTTTCCTTGCGTAGAATTTTGGGATGGAGTTGAGCATCGAATTTCAGTTTCTATTGATTCTTATCTGATATCGAACCGTGTACAGTAACGTCGCTAAGTCGATGCGAAGGTCGACATGAGAATACCTTAGCTTCAAGATAGACGGCGATCAAATTTTTTTTTCTTTCGTGATCTATTTTAACTTTGAACCGAAGTGGCGTATCTGAGAATCGTCGCATACCTGATCGGGAGGATCCTCGACACCTTTCTAAGGATGTTTTGTTATAGGAGAATCTTTTAAGGAGGGTAGTCGAGCCTGATGATAGCACATCGTGCGGTGCAGAGCCGTCTTCGTTTTCGAATTGCATTCATAGTTATTCTTTGAAAACTCTCGTTCTTTTTCCCTTCGGAGTTTCGAGAGTGATCCTTTGTATTTCTTTGACTTTCTGCAATCCTTTGAAAACTCTTGTTTTTGATTTGTTGGAGTTTCCACTTCAAGATTTGCAACCTCATGTATTGATTAAGACGAGTACTTTCGTTTTACCGCTTGTCTTATATCGTTTCCGTTGATTTTTGGTGATGCCATTTCAGTCTGGGTACTTCATTCATACCCGGATCGGCCTGTCGTGTTTTATGTTTATCGTTGATGACCTATATTCGAGACGTGATCGAGACGAATCAACCAAGGAGGCTTCGTGATGAGATCCAGAAACGTGAAAATCTTAGCAGCGTAGAAATTGAGCTCGTATAGGACTGCCGGCACGATTAGCTACAGGAGATAGAGCTGACGTGACAGCCGACAATGTTAGTCGGAAGAGTCATGCGAGCTGATCATTTTCATTGTTCGACAATGACCACTGAGTTGGGGATGATTCCTAGCAGAGGATGTCGATATTCGCTTTCTTTAGATGTGATGTTTTGGAAGCCCTGAACCATCCAAGTTTATAAATACCTAAATGCTGGGGGATAATGTCCTTGTTGAACTATAATGTTTCTCGGTTTCGTGAAAACCTTTTCCTTTCAGGCTACCTCAGATAGTGCGAACCTTGAATCAGAGTAATTCTTTTCTGTATCTCGAACCGAACGCCGACACTGACTGGGTGTGGTCACGCGAAGTAGTGGTCGAGCACGCGAGCCCGTGCTGAGAGACGTGAGGCACTCCAGAGCCGATCGTTGACTCGCATGCGAGCTGCAGCCACCATCACCGAACGCAGGAGCTCCCCAAGCCAGTGTGTGGCCGAAACCTTGACCTTGCAGCTGTTCTCTGAACAGATGTACGCGCACGTCCCAGCGCCCCGCTTATGCAGCGGCAGTGTGTGTGACATCTCTCGGGTGACAATGCATTTAACCCCGGATTGGCTATGTCCTTTTAGATCGTTATTGTGGGATCATCGAGCATCCCTATTTGAGAGTCCGTTTCTGCGATAGAAGTTTATTTTCGAATATCTAGTCGACACTTCCTAAACCGTATATGAGCAGTTACTCGTGTCGGCAAGGAATGAGGCTTTGTCAGCGGTATCGAGCAGAACCGTGTGTTCTGAAGGTATCGGTATTGAGGATGGTGTTTTTTATGATTGTTAGTCGTTCTTATGGGGTTCCGTGGTGTCCCGTCTGATACGAACGCACGGATCACAATAAGATCGTGGGCAAGTTGCCAGCGTGACCCGGGCACGAGACTGAACTTGGCACCGCGTAGAAATCCAGATAGATATGCGTTTAGGACATGCTGTCGAGACCCTGAGAGACTGGTTTTGAGTCTGGTGTACTCGATGGGTCTGTCGTGTGGAATTTCCTACCATAAGAAAGGGCGGTTATAACGATGACTAATAAGCGACGATCTTGATGGTACCGTACGAGGTTCTGAGTACGGAAAGAGGTGTTGTACGCCTCGAGTTCTGGGAAGAGAGGAAGTATCAGCCACAGTGTTGGTCCTTTTGTGATTCTCGACCGAGTCGGCGTCTTAGCCTGACGGTTGACCTCATCACCGGAGCTTGCAAGAGTGCACGACCTGTTCAGTGCCTCGTGGAGAGGGGACATGTGCGTGACTCTAGGCACGAGGCGATCTTTGACAAGCTGCATATGGGCAGAACCTTACCTTTGATGAGGTACCGGTGACTTGCTGAATTGACGAATCCAGCAGGGAGAGTCCGGAAGAGGTACTCGTCAAAGTCCGGCGGGGTAACCGTGACTAGTGCGGTGTGATTTGGTAGAGTGGGGAGAGTCGGACGGAGTATCCGAGTTTAGTGGTTTGAGCTTCTCTCTTGTGTCCGTCGTTCTATTAGGATAAATTTCTTTTATTTTCGGGGACGGAAATCGTTTAAGGAGGGTAGACTGTAATGCCCCTTTTATTTGTGGTTTATTTGAGGATTATTATTATTATTATTATTATTATTATTATTATTATTATGATATGCCTAAATGTTATTAATTGTCTTATTGTAATTAATTGCTTAAATGATTTTTTTTATTATTAATATTATTATTATATTTATTTTAAAATAACGTGTGTAAAAAATATTATTACTCGGTTTTTATTTAATTTATCGTGCGACCAAATTGAGCCGTCGAAATTATTAATCGGAGAATCGAGCCCGAGAGCCGGCCCGGGCGAATCGGTCCAGCCGAACCGGCCCAGACCCGGTTTCCTCCCTTATGTTTGTGTGCGTGTGTTCCTTGGAGTAGAGGAAGTTAAACCCTAGGCTCTTGAGATGATAGTACGCCGCAGTCTTCTTTTATTTTTTTATCTGTTCTTCTCTTTCCTCTCTCGCAAGAACAGAAATCCCGCAGCCCAATCTCTCTTTTCTCTCAAAATCCATCGTCCCTCAGCTCTCATCGCTCGATCTCTCTCGTCAAAAATTTTCTCACCGCAATCATTCCTTCTCTCTCGTTTAATCTGACCGCCTCTTTCTTCTCTGTCGCGCGAGTACATCCTCTTCCTCTCGCCGCCACCGCTGCCATCCTCCACGAGCAGCACCTCCGCAGACATCCACCGGTGAGTTTCCCCGCGTATCAGGCCGTCATCAACGTCGTCTCCCTGTTCTCTGTCCGCGACCAAGCAATTCCGGCAACTCCTCCTCGCAGCTCCGCCGACCTGCAGATCATCCGGCGAGTCCCTCCCCTTCAGCGATCTCCCCTCCTCGCGAAGTTTTTCCCGGCGAGCTCTTCCCCCTTCCGGCGACCAACCCCAGCAGCGACACCACAAGCAGCCGCCCCGACGAGCCTCCTCAGCCTTTGCCGTCACGAACAAGCCGTTGCTCCGCCACTCAGGCTGTTTCGGTGCCACCTCGAGCCGCTTTGCCGTCGGCAACCGCAGCTCCTCCTCCGTGAGCCAGGCCTGTCCGCGAGCAGCCACCGTTCCCGAGTTGCTGCCCTCTTTTTTCGGCGAGACGCGTGAAGCCGTCGAGCCCGTCGTCCCGTAAATCCGTTCGGACCATTCTCGCGTTTCCCGAGAACGGTATCGAGCTTCGACCGCTTTATTATTTATTTTTATGTTCGTTGATGTGTTAATCGTGCCTTGCGAATTTATATGCTCTTTGATGTCATGTGTGTTGAATATAAAGATATATTATTGATGTTATTTTATTATTGTCGTGATTTTATGTGAATTTCGTCGATTCGTGCGAATCGAACGAGAACTCGTTAAAAGTGTTAAGTTTCTGTGGATTTAGGGACTTAGGATCGTCATGAACACAATGGCGTTGGCCTTGTGTCGTTTGAACTTGTAAATTTGTAGTTATGAATTATCGAAGTTCGTAATGGCTGTTTTGAATGTAAAATTCACCATAAATTGAATACTAGTCCGTTTTCATTGAAATTTTAGGAGCAGCTGTTTTTGATGAATATGTAGTTGCTGTAACATTTTCGTGATTTTTACAGGTGTTTAACTATTTTTAAAAATTAATTTGATTTCTGTTTAGTTTCTTGTAAAATGCATAAGTAATTGTGTAGTGTTCTTTTCTGTCTAATTTTTGAGTATGTTATGTTTCAGGCATGATTATATGTGATGTAAAATTTTTAGAATTTTTGAACTACGTTTGATAGGTTTAACAAATTATTTTGTGATTATGCTCGAATTTATTTTAATTATGATAAATTATTCTGAAACTGAAAAATTCTGAAAATTTGTAGAAGTGCTGATTATGTGATGTTTAGCATGCTGTAAAAAGTTTAGAATTTTTGGAGTTCAGTTGTGATCAGTTATGATGTAATTGCGATATTTAGCTGAATGTTGTTTTAGTATTATAAATTGATATACTGAGTGTTGAAGACTGATAAATTTATGTTTTACTGATCATATGCTGTAGTATTTTAGATAAAAATTTGATAGCCTGAATCGTCCATTATCATGTGCTTTTAATTTAAACTCGTTTTTGCTGAAGAACTTGTATGAATTTTATTAAATTATGCATAAGGAGTTTGAAGCAGAAACTTGGTGAGTCTTCTTAGAATTGGGATATGAAATTATGTAAAATTTTCAGAACCTAACTCATTGATTTGATATGCCTTCTAATTCAAGTGTGAATTTGAGAAATTGTTTTTCTATGTTGAAATGTGTTAAGCGTTGATAACCAAATGTGCCATGTGTTTATTTGTGGCTCGTTTGTTTGTCTTTCACTTGTGATTATGTGAACTTGTATATGTGGTTTGATCGAGTCTAAGTCCTACTGTTCCCATATCCACAGAACTTCACGAACCACTTGGTCGAACCGAGTTCGGCTAAGTCAATCTGTGAATTTTCTACATAGGTCTAGATTAAAGTGTTGACTTTAGTATCTGGACTTAATGTAGGTGTCTAGAGGTGTTGAATCTCGCCTCGCCTCGGGATTTGTGATTTGATCTGTAGCTGTAATCAGGTGGGTACATTTGTGATGTATTCTATAATTATCGCACTTATTATTTCGTGTAATGTTTCTTTTGGAAATTATTGTATGCATGAGAACTCTAGTCTAAGTGTCCCGAACGATAGTGCCTTTGATGAATGCGAAAGCAGTGAAAGTCGCCTGCCCGTTGTATCCGGGAGGTGCACGCCCGAATCCGTGTAGAGCGGAGAGGATTGTCTGAATTACTCGAATCCGTGTTGAGGGGAGGGGTAATTCAACTTCATTGTCTCCTGGAAAGGATCCCATGTACCGTTGTATCCGGGGGTGGGAAGGTTTCCAGTTACAGCCATGCCGTTGTATCCGGAAGGTTGTTGTATGTACATAGGAGGTTTGCGATTGGGCCGGGTAGGGGGTTTAGACTATGAATTCTATGCATACCAGTATTGATATTGTCCACTGCGTTTACTTGTTTGTAAAATTATTATACGGAATAATCGTGCGATAATGGTGAGCTTGTTGGTTGTTCACCCCCATTATTTTCTTGTTGTCTTCTCTCTTCCTTTGTTCTAGATTGAGACGAGCTGGAGGCGGTGGCGTAGGACGAGCGAGATGGTGGTCATTATGTGTTGAAAACCTATGCTTCCGCTTGAACTTACTGTTTATTTATTTTGCTATTATGCTTTTGATTATTTACAGCTTTCACTTTTCGAACTAAGTTTAAGTATGTTGAACCGTGATCATGCTAAGCTTTTGAAGTGAATTTGAGACGTATGTTTTATGGGATTGTTATATGATAGCTCGAGCATGTGTAGGTTCTATCGATTGATGGATATGGTGTTTTTATTTGTTTGTGTGTGGTCAGTAAGTAGCGCCCGTTTCTCGATAAATGTTTTAACTTGGATTTAAAAAAAAAAATATACTCTGATTTTTATTAAATAAAATTCGATAAATTCCTTAAAATAAAACGGGACGTTACAATTGGGTATCAGAGCCAGGTTTCGATCCTGGGATTTCTACTTAGGTCTAGATAAAGCGTTGACTTTAGTATCTGGACTTAATGTAGGTATCTAGAAGTGTTGACCTCGCCCTGCTTGTGAGATTCGTGTTTGTGATCTGTCGCTGCAACCAGGTGGGTACATTTGTGTTGTATCCATAATTATCGCATTTATTATTTCGTGTAATGTTACTTTTGAAAAATTAATGTATGCATGAGAACTCTAGTCTAAGTGTCCCGAACGATAGTGCCTTTGACGAATGCGAAAGCAGTGGAAGTCGCCTGCCCGTTGCATCCGGGAGGCGGACGCCCGAATCCGTGTAGAGTGAAGGGGATTGTCTGAATACTCGAATCCGTGTAGAGCGGAGGGGTGATTCAACTTCACTGTCTCCTGGAAAGGATCCCATGTACCGTTGTATTCGGGGGTGGGAAGGTTTCCAGTTACAGCCATGCCGTTGTATCCGGAAGGTTGTTGTATGTACATAGGAGGTTTGCGATAGGGCCGGGTAGGGGGTTCAGGCTATGAATTCTATGCATACCGGTATTGATATTGTACACTGCGATTACTTGTTTGTAAATTTATTATACGGAATAATCGTGCGATAATGGTGAGCTAGTTGGTTGCTCACCCCCATTATTTTCCGTTGTTGTCTCCTCTTCCTTTCTTTAGGTTGAGCTGAGTTGATGGCGGTGGCGTAAAGACGAGCGAGAGGAGGGTCGTTGGTCAAATTACGTTATCGCTATATTATGCTTCCGCCTGATTGTGATTTGTTGAACTGAAACTTGACTTGAATTATTTTCCCGCTTGGATTTGGATTATTCATTTATTTGCCTTCGAACTATGTTTGAGTTTTCGTTTGAACCTGGATTCATGCTAGACGTTTGGGAATGATTTTGAGATTTATGTTTTATGCGATTGTTTATTTTGATAGCTCAAGCATGTGTAGGTTCTTTGGTTTGATTGATTGGATGTGTTCATTTGGTGTGGTTAGTAAGTAGCGCCCGTTTCTCGATAAATGTTTTAATTTGGATTTAAAAAAAAAAATTTGGTCAACATTTGCAAAATTAGTACCAGACCTAGAGTAAGATAGTACCGATATTATGGTGTTCGAGTACCAGATATCAGGCCTTCAATACCAACTCCGACGACCATAGAAAAAAAAAATGAATTTTGTAAAATAGTACCGGTTTTACCACAAATAATACAGTGTCTCCTTCTATGCAGTACTAGTTATTGATCAATTAGTACCTACTTTGTAGAAAGAACAAAAAATGGATTACTTCAAATTTGATCAATATTTTCAAAATTAGGCGTCGCGCCTCCACCTCAATCTCCTTCCCCTCTACCGCGACTTTAGAAATTCTTCTTCGCACGCCTTTCCTTTGTTTTCTATTCCACAAACTCCACTATATATATACATCCCCTTTTCATTTCTTAATCTCAAACCCAGTAAACAAATAAAAAAATCCAATTCAGAAACCAACAAATAAATACTCGATTTCACTCAGATTTCTATGAAAAAATGGTGAATTTCTATAATGCTCACGTGACATTTGAACACAACCTGAGATAGGCAATTAGGAATCACAATTACTTGATAAGAGTATTCATTAGAGACAGTATTTCTACCATAATTCTCAAGACTCAACCATAATTTTGCCATCAGGTCTCAGTTTGAATCTAATAATATTTATTTGCAGTTCACAACTCTAATAATATTTATTTGAGTTATGAATGATTCTAAATAGACGACATACTAGAATAGACCGTTCGTATTTAGCAATCAATCAAAAGAGATATTCAACTGAATACAATCTAAATTAATCCAACTAATCAGCACCTCAAACATCAAAGTGCCAATAAAATGACTTAACAAAATATTTCTGGACATAACCAACAACCCAAAACCCACAAATACTTCATAAAACATTCAGAAATATAATGACAAACCCAATGCCGCAAGAATAAAGAGTATAGATAGCAATCTGAATAATCACAGACTAACCATAAACATTTGGGAAAAAAACAGCTAACCACAATCATACGCAGGAATTGAAGAATAATAGCCAGAAAATGAAAATTAGCAATATAGGACACACATTTCAATTTATTTTATTCTCTGCTTGTGCAGATAACCATCTTGAACTACAAGAAAAGGGGAAAAAGCCAATAACAATACCAATTTTGGAGCTCCGACACGAAAGTTCTTTCACTATACCTGTAAACAATCATTTTGTGCCCAATAACAAAGCTAACCTTTAAACTACTGGACCTTAAACTTTAATCATTTTGTGCCCAATAACAAAGCTTCACCTCCCGGAGCTCCATTGGATATGGTTCGTTGCCGAGTTCCCTTCCTGGAAAAGCGAGCCGATCCTCCGCTCACCTTCCGTCTAATATCCCCCGTCCTATCCGATATTTATCCGTACTCCAACCGCCGCGAGTGGCGGCACCAGCTGGAGTCCCTGGCCGCGGCCGAGGTCGACATCATCGCCGTCATGTTCTCTGTCGTCCTATCCAATCTCCGCCCGTACTCTAGCCGTCCGCCTCAATCTCCGCCGCTTTCTTCGATTTTTGTGAAAAATTCGCACCATAGGCCATCAAACCAACTGCAATCATCTTCAATCGGACTGTAATTTATGGTAAAACAAGTAATTGAAAGAAAATAAACAAGTATGAGTTGAGATTGATTTTTCGAGGATTTGGGGTTTTGGAGACGATGACCTTTTTTATTCGACTTTTTCTGCTTTTTGAACGAAATTACATAATTTATCTGCTTCATCAACACAGTAATTTCAGACAATGCCCAAATTCTTAAAGAACCCTAATTCAAAAATATACCAAAATAAAAAAAAATTATGAACCTTAGACATGCAAAGAGCCCTAAATTATCAATAAATTTCGTAATTTGTGAAATATAAGTCAAATACGAAGTTCATTAGCATCAATCAAATCCCAAATCTTGAAAAATTTCGAATTCAAGAAAAAAAAACTTAAATAAATAAACAAGCTCCTTCAGTTCAAATGATCCTCGGTTGAATTCAATCTCCTCAGCAAAATAACTTAAGCTCTCTGACTCGCATGAATGCCCCCAGCAGCAAGAAAATATGTTTGATCTCCTCCCGTTCACTTCACGAATGAAAACTCCCAGATGATGAAAATTACTTTCCTTCCTGCTGTAACACTTCAAAGCCAAAATAATAGATAAAAGAGTCCCACAAAATTAGTTCTCCTCAATTAATTCTTCTCCAAGCATAAGGCTCCCAAGCAAAATAAACCCGTCCCCAAATTGATTCACTTGCCAAGTAATTAAAATCAAAATTTTGAAAAAAAAAATAAACCCAAAATTGAAATTCTAAAAATCTTACCTTGTTTAAGAGACAAACATCGACGGAGAAAGAGATGTAGAGAGATGAACGACGGCGAAAAAAGAGAGAGAGACGAAGGCAATGGAAATTTACAGAGAGAGGTGGAGATGGAAATTGAGAGCGAGAGACGGGAACAAGAGAGAGAAAGCTGAATTTTTTTATGATTTTTCAGTAAAACTAAATGAATAATAATAAGAGTAGTATACATATGGGGAGTGATTTGAAAAGAGAAATTAGCTTTAGGGAGTGATAAGGAAGTTTAAAAGTGATGGGGACTGACAAGGAAGTTGAAATGTGAGTTAGGGATTTATAAGGAATTACCCGGATAAAAAATTAAGTATGAAATTAACAAAGTTAATTAAAAATTTTGTTAGCCCAAATGACCAATTTCCAACAGAACGCAGCAGTCCCCCAACAGATTTTGTTAAAAACTCACGCAGCAGTCCCCCCCTCATCGTCTTCCTCACGCAAATTTCAAATCCTCAATCCCGTCATCATCTTCACCCTCCTTCCCGTCACCATCTCCGACCATCATCTTCCTCACGCCCCTCAGTTCTCGTCTTTCTCTCCGGCCAATAAAAATCTGACCTCCACATCTCGAGTCCGATCGCCGCCATCGAGCCCCAGTTGTTCAGGCTTGCCATTAACCGTTGCTCCATCGTGCACCACCGCGCCGCCATCGCCGAGCCCTGCTTTCCAGCAACCAGCGAGTCACCAGCGTTCGGACCTCCTCGAGCAGAATTTCCGAGCACCACCATCATCGTCGACCTGCTCCTCCGCAAGATGCCACTCGCAGCCCACGACCAACAGCGAGTTTCGTCGGCAAGCCCAAGCGCAAGTGGACGAGCCGTTCACCCCGCGAGTTAGCCATCAACCTACGTCCGTTCCGTTTTTTCGAACGATTCCCGAGAACGGTACAAGGCTCGACCCGTGAATTAGCCGTCAACCCGTCTCGTTAAATTTTATGTATCATTTATGTTGTGTGTACTTGGTTGTTGAATGTGATTAACGAATATATATATATATATATATATATATATATATATATATTTAAGCCTATGATTTTATGTGTTTAATATGTAATTGTGTGTTGACGAGCTTTTCAATTTTGAGAAATCGAGCGAGACCTCGTCAACTTGTGAATTAGTCACTGCGGATTGGAACGTTGTATCGTCCTTAGTCTTACAACGAAGACTTCGGACGAATTCGTCGTAAAACGAGTCTTAGATAAATTGCCGAACTTGAATAACCGCTGTTTTAGTGTTGGAATTATTAAAAACTATGTATTGCTCAGATTTCATTGCAATTTTGAGGGTCTTGTCTTCTATTAAACATCTGGCTCGTGTAAAAATTTCGTAATTTTTCAAGGCCTCTAGCAATTTTAAATAAATAAAGTGATTTCTGGTCAGAAATATGTTAAATGCATAATAAATTGGTCCATACTTCAATTGTGCTGCAATTTGAGTATGTTATGCCTCGGTTATGTTTGTATGCTGTGTAATATTTTTAGAATTGTTGGACTATGTTTGATAGGGTAAATAATTTATTTTCAGATTCTGCAGAAAGTTGTTTTATTTATGGTAAATTGGTTAGTTGTTGAAAACTTCTCAAACTTGTCTGGAGTACTTTTCTTATGTGTAGTCTCATGCTGTAAAAAGTTGAGAATTTTTGGAGTTCAATTTGCTTCAGTTTTAATTAAAATTCGATAACTGCTGAAACTTGTAGGAATTTTTAAAATTCGTACAGTTAATGTCCAGGGCTGAAATTTTGATATGTTGTCGCCCTCATGCTGTAGTCTGTGATGCAAAAATATTCGGTCATGATTCGTTCATTAGGTTTAGATATAAATTTATGTTCGTTTTTGCTGTTATCTTGTTTGAATTTTACAAAATAGCACACTTTGAGTTTGGGGCTGAAAATTGGTGGTATTGCTAAATTCTGAGAGGTGAAATTTTAGTTAAAATTTCAGAGTTAAACTCATTTGATAACCCGACCAACTTATTTTGTGATTAAAATCTAGTATTTTCAAATATATGGCTTTTGCAATAAAAACTGTAAATCAACTCGCCTTCCGCTCCTTTGTTTGTTTGACTTCGTCAATCTTTATTTAGGATTATGTAATCTCTCATGTGTACTTGGTTGAGTCCTAGTGTCAAGTCTAAGTGTTCCAACGTCCACAAGACTTCACGAACAACTTAGTCGAATCAAGTTCGACTAAGTAAGATCGTGATTTCTATTTAAGTCAAAATAGATGTTAATTATAGCATCTGGACTTAATGTAGGTGTTTGACGAGCCGAGCTCACAGTATATTCGTGCTTTCGTGTTATCTCCTATTTGCGACCAGGTGGGTTGTTATTCTAAAATCGTCTATGCAATAAATTGTTTACCTTACTTGTATATGATCAATGTATGCTTACGAATCATGTAGCCTTCGATGTGAGCTGTACCGGCCGTCGAACGTTTTTCCCGTATGTATGAAAATAAACCCGAGGGGTTACTCCTACTGACTGGGCATCGATAGAAGCCCATGGGGCATTCGATGTGTAAGACCGGAGGGCATAGACGTAAAGCTCATGGGGCACTCAATACGTCTACCGGAAGTAGTCTATTGATATAGATGTGCACAGGAGTCTGAACACTGTGAATTTATGATAAAAATTTGGGGATACTTGATTGATTCTTATACATGCTGTGATCAAACTATTAATTTCTGTTTATGTTATGAAAATATTTATTGCATAGTGGTTAGCACTACGATTTCGAATTGTGCTTATCCCCACCTGAAATTCACGTTTCAGGTTAAGCAAGACGGGTACGACGGCGGAGTGGAGCGAGTGGTAGTCGGTCTATGAGACCGGTTATTAAATGATTTTGCTTTCGCTATCTTTATGACTATTTACGATTTATGCATTTTCGAACTTGAGAATTTATGAAGTATTGAGATAATATTGGGGAGATGCCCCGTTGACATTGTCATGTCCTAAAACTGGAGTTTTATTTTGGGAACCCGTTTTGGGTGAAATGGTGATTTATGGATTTATGGATCCCGGTTTGGGAGTTAGATGATTTATGTTATGAATTGATGTTATGTCATTTGAAAAATATGAGTAACGTCACAAATGTTTGAAATAATTTTTAAAAAAATTTATTCTGATTTTTCTGAAAGTCTGGAATTTCCTTAAATCAAAGTGGGGCGTTACAATCAACCATTGGACGTCACTTTTTATAGGCAAACTCGTACTTGTGAGAAAACATTCAAGCCTTACAATGTCAAAATAGGAAGTTGAAAATGGAAGGAGGGGCAATGACTTTGTATATGCAAGTTCACTTTATTTTATTTTATTTTATTAACTTTTTTTAAAAGAATGACTTTGTACATGCAAGTTCACTTTATTTTATTTTATTTTATTAACTTTTTTTAATTAAAAAAAAAAAACATGGCCTAAACATATTCAACTTATCTGTCACGAACCTAAACCTTTGTGGTGAGTGTGACTCAACTAGTCAAAAATTTCAACACGGCTAAAATTAGGAAAATGCATGTGCTAATTTATCTATTTTTAAGTTAATAATTTTTATTTTCTATTATAGTTTTCACTAGTACAACGCTAGTGAACTACACGGGTGTTTGAAGAAAAAAAAATTAATTGTGCAACAAAGAATGAAAAGAAGTAAAATTCTTATTGTGAAAGAAGAATTATAACTAATTAATAATAAAGCAAAAAAAAAAATTAATATTATTTTAAATTCTTAAAAATATTTTATATGAAGTATTATATATATTATTAAGATATATTCATTTTTCCAAAAGTAAATGGAATAATTAATTTATTATGCATTTAATATAACACCTATAAACAACAGGGATGCTTTAAAATAAATATAAAATATTTTTATCAACGGAAGTAAATAAATATATTTATATTCTTACAATATAATGATAAAAAATTAAGTATGAAATTAATAATTCAAAAATTAACAAAGTTAATTATTTAAAATAATATAAATACTTTACAATGAGCTTGTTAAAATGTTATTTTTTCAATATTGCGCGCACACACACACACATACACACAATTTTCTAATTTTGGATTAATATAAATTTTCTACAACTCGCTAGTTTTATTTTGGATTAATTCAATTTTTTTTTCAATTTTGATTAATATTTTATATACGCAATTTTCTACCCTCATCTATGATATTTTTAAATATCTTAAGATTTATAATATCCAATAATTTATAACTTGCTTATGAGTTGGATCAATGTAGCGTCCCGTTCGTTTATTAGAATTTCAGAATATTATACTATTATTTAATTGCTTTTATGTGATTTATTCCTTTGTTTATATTCTTACCCGAATATTATTATTAACTGCTCGTCTTTGCTTGTATTAAAAATGTCTGCTTATTTTTGAATTGCTAAGTGACTTTATGTCTGTGATTATTATGTGTTTATTTATTATTTATGTGTATTAGAATTATTAGGATTTATTTAATTTAGTATTTAATTGTTTCGGCGATTTTCGGTTTAATCGCGTTAAACCGATTCTAATCCATTTGAACCGTTTTTGAGCCATTTAAATCCGACCTTAAGTTTATTCATTTAGCCCAATTGAGTTCCATTTCCGGCCTTGCAAACTGTTAAATGGTTCAGCCCAATTTGGTTTTAACTTCTAAACGAATTGAATTTTTTAATTTTTCAGCCGTTTTTTGGAATTTAGTAACCGGCCCAAACACATTAATTTTGTTAGCCAAAATGACTAATTTCCAACAGCCCAACAGATTTTGTTAAAAAAGGAAATTACATCCTTCACTTAAATAATTTAAAAATATTATATAATTATATCCCCTATATAATTATTTACAGATTAATTAAATTTGTTATATTTATTTGCATATATGCCAAAAAACCTGATTTCCTATTTATATGGTAACTTCTCATTCCTATTTACATGGCAACTTTCTATCAATTACGTCTCTCTCTTTTCCCCTTCTTTCTCTTCACACACGGCCCTATCTCTCTCTTCTTCACACAAAACAGCGTTACGCTGCTTCACACACACGACCCATCTCTCTCTTCTTCATCATGTAATAAGATGATAATAAGCACAAACGTGTTCCCTTGGCTTAGGAGATCCAATTTGCTCTTCAGATTGCTTCCTTTCGCTTAAATAGGTTTGCTGCAGATTCTCCCAATATATCACTTGCTGTGGGGTGGACAAATTTGGTTTTCACTGGTCTGTGGCTTAGTGGAATTCCATAATGGTCATGATTATTAGGTTTTCATTGTTTCAGGGCTTGAATATTCGGTGCTGGGGGCTTTATCAACTAGGTGATCTATCTTACATCACCACATGTTTTTTTCATTATTTCAGTAATTTTTGGACTGTGTGAATATGGTAAAATTAAGGAAGAAGAATTGGGAAGAAAGGTGGGTATGCGGTAGAAGAGAAGAGAAAATGGAGAGAAGGGGAAAATAACTGACGGGAAAAAGAAAAGAAGTGGGGAAAAAGAGAGGAGGAAAAAGAAAAAAAAGAAAAAAGAAAAAAGAGTATATGTATTGTATATGTAAATCTGATTTGTTTAAGTTTCGAGCCAATTCGTACGAGCCATTTCCAATCCGAGTATTTCGAGCCCTTATCGATTAAGACACAGCACTCGCGCCCGAGCTGCGCGCTCTCGGAGGAACGACGCCCAGCACTTAGCACACTAGCAACCTCGCGTCGTCTCCCATGCCTCGCGGACGCGCAATGCCCGCAGCCCTGGAAGTCGGCGACCCGCGGAGAAGCTGGCAACATCGCGAGTGCCCCCGTTCCTCACGCCCCCGCGCGCGAGTTGCCCTGCGATCTCGCGAGTGCCGAATTCCCCGCGCCCGCGCCCTCGGGAGATTTTACGAGCTCGAGAGTATTCTCCCAACAGCCTGTCCTCGCGCGCGGACACGACCGCGACCTCGGCAGTGCTGATTTCCCTCCGCCATGCCGCGCTGATGAAGATTGTGTGTCCCGATTGTCGACAAGCCGCTCCCGGCCTTAAATCGCACGATAGGTGTCTCGCGAGCCACGTGAGCGCCTCTTGAAATGAATAAAATTGCAAAAGAAATCAAGAAGAAATCTAAGGCAAAGTGTTTGAACAAAAGTTCGGGTTTTGTATTAAAATTCAATGCTAATAAAATTGAATGAGTACATAGGTATTTATAAGAGAAACTAGATCTAGTCCTATACCAACTATAATTCTAAATATATCTAGTCCTAAGGTAACTAAATGTCTTGCATATCAAGACTTACCAAAATATAAAATACTAATTCCTAACAATCTAATTCTCACGGCACTAAATATATTTATTAACCTGATCTAATCTAACAGTAATGCTAACAATACTAACTAACCTAACTTACGGCTAAATATATATATATAAACCTATGCTAACAATTATGCATGAATATACTAACCACTAATAATAATTATCCTAACATCTATTCACGCCAACTAACAAATAAATCACTAACAAATACTAACCAAACTAATAATTAATTTAATTAACTAAACTAACTCTCGGTCATCAAGGACTTCTATAAGCTTTGTTCATCCTTGCCCGTCAAGTCACGCCAACTGTCCTTGAATCCCAAGCCTCGTCGACCAAGGACTGCTCGTGCCTTATAGAAGACTCGCCTTGGTCCCCAAGACCCACTGCCTTGCATGCCATCCACGCTAGGCTCCTGTTTCTTGCGCACATGTCCCGTTGGTGTGCACGTCCTGCTTGTACGTGTGCAGTCATCACGCTCGCGCGCTTCGCGCACTCATGTCTCACGCGGTATTTCCGCGCGCGTGCCTTTGCCCTCGCACGAGCTCCCTTCATGCGTATACGTCCCATCACACTAGGCTTGCATCGTCTAGCCTGAATTTCATCCAATCCTCGCCATCGCCGTGCGGGGCTCTCGGGTCTTGATCGTGCGCGCCTACGTCAATGCGCGTGTTCGTGCCCTTGTTGCTGGATCGACTCACGCGCATGCTCACGCTGCCAAATGCGCCCCTTCTTGCACCTGAATGTTGCCCGCCTTGGGACCTCTTTCTCGCGTGGCCCGTTGCCAACTTCCAGGCTCGACTGGACCACTTCAGCTGAGCCAAAGTCCATACGGGCTCCCAAGTCTCGACTCGTATGTGTATCTGCCCAGTGGGTGCGTTCACGCCGTGTCCTCAGCCCTCTTGTCTCGTTCGACCCTTGCGCGCCCGACCTTGTTGAACTTGACCAATCCTGCTCGGCCCACGCATACTTGTAGATAGGTCGATCATCGGTGCTCGAGGTTCTCCATCCACGAACCATTCGCGCGTACTCTATCTTCGCGTGCACCAAGCGTGCTCGCCTTGCGCGACCTTTTCCTGCGCGTGTCCACGGCTCACGTCGCCTTCCTCGTGCTTGACCGCCTCGTATTCGAGCTCGCGCACGTCTTTTTGGCCATGCATGCGTTGTTTCGGCCCTTTGTTTGATCTACTCGGGTCGTCTCGACCTTTGGCCCTTCTCGTCTTTGGGGGTCGAAACCTGCATTCTCATCATTCCCGCCCCCTTAAAGTTTGTCCTTGTCCTCAAGGACACATCAAGTGACTCCCATCGGGGCTCTTCTTCTTTAATGTCTGCACCGACTTCTTCTTCTTTGTTCTCCACTTCATTAGGCCCGTCGAGATAAGTATCGAAGATTGGTGACTGCTCGTAGTCGGCTGGTCCTCGTTCGGCCGTGCACTCGTCATCTTTGTTCGAATGGATGTGTTCGTCTTTGGCCGCCTCTTCGTCATCAAAGAATCCCGAAAATTCAAACGAGAAAGTAGGCTCTTCGTCAAAATATCCCGGAAACTCCATCCGAAAAATGGCCTCCTTATAAAAAAATCCCGGAAAGTCAAATGAAAATTCGCTCCAACCCTCCGACTCATACTCATCTGAGTCGTCCAATTGGATCACCAAGGCCTGCTTGCACCGATACCCTGGCGTGGACTTCTCCTCACACTAGAAGCATAGGCCTTTCTCTTTTCGGTGCTTTATCTCCTTGAACGAAAATCTTTTAACGTCTGGGGCTGGCGGTCGAAAAGTGTTCGGTGGTCGCGCCCCCGATTTGTTGCCGCTCGCACCCTGCACCATGTGGCGTTGTTCCTTCTTGGACTCGCCTTGGGCCTTGCCAATTGCCCGCGACTCCTTTTGCTTGATCTCAGCTTGTTCGTGCTCTCTCCTGGCCCGATCGTACCCGTAAGGTGGTGGCGAGCGTCATGCGGGTGTGGTCGATCATCGTGCAGTGGTGGTCGAGCATTGTTCGGGGTTGGTCGATGCGCAACCCTTAAGCACTCGTCGAGCTGGCGGCCCTCCAATTCCTTCTCCAGTTCGTACTCAGCGCGGCGCTGCTCATGATCCTCGGGTCGTTCGTGCCCGTGCGGCCGCGGTGGTGTCCGCGCCTGCTGGTGTTGGAAACCGCGCGCCATCTTGTTGAACCCCCGGTTCATGTTCTCCATTAAATCCCGCACCGATGCCTTGGTGGTGTCGAGCCCTTCGCCTAGGTTGTCCACGGCCTCGCTCATGCTTCGAACTTGCACGTCCAAGTTCTCGAGTTTGTCCTTCATCTCCTTGTTGGCCATGTCTTTTCCTTTCTTGCCTTCGCTCTTTACTTCGTGCACTCATTTTGAATACATTTTTTTTTTATTATTTTTTTTATAATAACCCACGCCAATTCCAAACCAAAATGAAAAATCCTACTCCTAACTATACAACTCCTCGCCAAAT
>BKCP01005283.1:617077-627457 GCA_008636005.1 Striga asiatica | reverse complement strand
TTACATAACAGATATGCATTAACTATTTTAATTATTTGTAGTAGTTGTTTGATAAATAACGAGTTGTATAGTTATTTTGAAATTTTTATGTTGACATTTTATTATTGTCAAAACTCTCTTATATTGAATCATTTCATAATTATTGCTTTGACCTAAAAAACTAATCAAATAAGTTTTTAATAAACAAACTAATTATATGATTTGACGGGTCAAACCTCTAAATGAGGTTCAATATGCTATTCAGTAATTATATGGAGTCATCAGATAGCCCTCTTAGAACATCCACAATGCTTTGAGTTCAATAAAAATAAATTTGTATGTCACTAAAGAAATAGACCTAGTCTAAAAAATTATATTCTCCAATGCAAACAAAAGTAGACTGATCCTGCTGATGTGGCACCTAGAAAAAGAGACCGGGTCTAACCTTAAGTCTATTTTAGACCCAAGTAGAAACCTAGTCTCTTTGCATTGGAGTGAATTTTATCAATTGTACATAATTTTATCCATGTCATTCAAGACTCGGGTTTCTTTACATGCCACATAGGCAAGACTAGACCCAATGCATTGTAGATGCTCTAATGGAGTCATCCATAACTTCATGTGTTGACACGTGTCCAATGTATATTTATTGCAGGACACGTGCCAATACACCATTTGTGGATAACTATGGATAACTTCATAAGCCAATGTTTTAAATACCATACATTTAGTCATACTGGCCCAACAACCGATATGTGGTATTACTGGTTCAATCACTATTATCTTCGACATTATCGGAGTGCCAAATATAATAACATATATTTTAATATTAAATATGAAAAATATAAAAATTAAATAACTATATTTGCTTATAGAAAAACTATTTAATAATAGGAAATATATTTATCATAGTTCGTTTTTTTTGGTAGATAAGTTATTTCATTAAGGTTGTTAGAAGATCTATTTAAGACTCTTTAGTGTGTGCTTGTAAAAGAAATAATTTGAGTGAATTAACTCTAAGTGGGGTTTTCAGTTAACTAAGGTTAATTTAGATAAAGTGATATAGTTAGTTGTTAGTGGGATTTTGAATTTATATTAAAATAATATTTAAAATAAAATAATTAAAATTGGTTTGATGTAAAAGTAGGAGAGAGATGATATCAAGTGATAGTTAGTTAAAAATTCTGCGAGTGGATGAATAGTGAATTAAAATTAATATGATGTGTAAAAATGATTGGTTGTTATTATTTAATGATTGATTGTTATTATTTAATTATATTGATAATATTGAGGATAGTGGAGTTGAGTTAAAGTTGATTTAGATTTTGAGAATGAATTAATTTGGTTTGAGATTTTTCTTACAAACATAGCCTTATTCTTTTGTTTGAAGGGAATTGAATTTTGATTAAAATAAACATATTGAGAGTTTTTCTTTATTTATCCTGTTCATTTACGCTTTCGCTAGGTCACTTGGGGCAGGAGACTGCACCAATGAAAAACTTTGTTACTTGATGTCACGTGGGTAGGGCTACACACGAGTCGAGCGGCTCGCGGGTAGAGTTGAGTTAAATTAGCTTGGCTCGAGCTCGAGTTTTACAGAACTCGAGGCGAGCTCGAGTGGCTCAAGCAGGAACTCGAGTCGAGCTCGAAGCCCATATTTTACATTGTCGTGCGGCTCGAAATATATGATAAATTACTAAAATACCCCTTCTATATATATGTATCATTATATTAATATATGTACTTAGTAATAATTTTATAAAGTTGCTTGAAAATTTTCGAACCGAACTCGAGCCAAGCTCGAGCATTTTGAATTTGAGTCGAGCTCGAGCTATTGTATTTTTTTATCTAGTTGAGTTCGAACTTCAAAAATCGAGGTCGAACAGCTAAAAAAAAAAATCAATCCTGCTCGATTAGGCCAATGCTCGACTCGACTCGACTAATTTGCAGCTCTACACGCGGAACTTGGAAGTGGGAAAGCAGTTGGGCTGGTGGAGCTTTGACTCCAAACTAAATGACAAGGCTATAGCACAATACCTAAACAAAAGAGTTTCTTTTTCAACTCTTTAGTGAGTGCTATAGCTGAAGACATTTGCCTATTGCTTGATGGTATCGTGACCTGTAACTTTGTTGCTGTTTAGTTCTCTTTTTTCTTTTGTTGGTTTTGGACTCATAGTCTTGCTGTAGGGATCACTGTTACGCTTTGTGAACTGAATCGATCCGACTAACAGCACGGGTCGGTTCCCAGCCCACAATCAACGGGCATGACATGACATGTTCTGGGCCATTTTGGCCCGTGACCACATCTATACCTATTCTCTCCTCTCTCATAGACAGACTCGAGAGTCAAAGGTTATCCTACCCATGTGCCCACATTTTCAATAAATCTTGTGACCACTTTTCTACTAGGTTGTGTAGAATTCTTACTTGACAAGTTAATACGAATAAAAATATAATGTTTGATTCGATAATATATTTTTATTTTCATTCACAAAGTATGACAACTCGATTCATCCAGAAGGTGTGTCACACAATTTGTGAACTTAAATATATTTACTTGTCTGATTTTACTTGTTTGAATTTACTTTATCAAGTTGGAAAACCTATTATTAGGTCTTTAATGGGCATGGACATGGAATTCTTATGTTTCTTTTTATATAAATATTGTTGTTAGGCTACATAACCGTTAGACAATCATATTTTTTTACAAAAGAAACACACATATAACATAAAAATATCATATTTATGTATATTGCGTATTAAAGTATGACATTCGAGTATGAAATTATATACATTTGTTAAAATAGCATTACACCAAAACAAAAAGATGATACTATTATGTAGAGCATTTTTACAATGGATTTTTCCTTTGAAATCTAGAGACAGCAAGAACCTAGCTCTAACAAAAACTTTAAAACTAGGCCTACTATTTACCAGCTTCATGTAAAAAAGAAAGTACAAGTCAGATTTCAAAGTATATTAACATGGCCAAATGAGCTGGCAGTGGTTGTCAACTCTAAGCATGCAAACAAAACTACACCACAGAAATCCCTAAATTCATCCTTCCACCAAATTGTTCATCACTTCCCAACAAAACCTTCCACAATAGAGACAAATTACATAAAGCTGTCACACTCTAAAAATTGTATAACACCAAAGTTGTTAACAAGAGTTTGAAATTAAAAAAAAAATAAAAAAATCAATCCTTTAATATCCATTTGTCCTTATAATTATTGTGCTGCTACACAACATACACATCAAGAAAGAAAACTCCTAATGGCTTCCTTATCTTCTTCCTTGCTTTTGATTCTTGTTTTTGTAATAACAACAGCATCATCATCAGCTTCGGTTCGAACGTATTTTCCGGGAACTTTTGTCCGGTCGTCACTCAAGAAGGTTTCAAAGAATGTGAAGCCAAAATTACCATATGAAGTCCATTATTTTCCACAAAACTTGGATCACTTCACATTTCAGCCCAATAGCTACAAAATTTTCTACCAGAAATATCTGATCAACAGTCAGTTTTGGAAGAAGGGTGCTCCTATTTTCGTGTACACAGGAAATGAAGGAGATATCGATTGGTTTGCGGCTAATACCGGATTCTTGCTCGATATTGCTCCCAAGTTTCGTGCTCTTCTCGTTTTTATTGAGGTTTGATTGCTGCTCATTTCTTGATCTTAAGACAATTATCATTCGTGTGTTGTTTCATATTATTTTCCTGTTTTTGAGAGTCTTAAACCATAGCCACTCGACGGTTATCCATTTCTATAATCTTTAATATCTGCATGTAATCAAGATTTCACTATGCAATACTACTCTGTTCATAATTTATTTTTTTTTTTTATTTTTTTTTTAAGTTCACTCTTTTTAATAGTATCTATGAAAATCCCATTTTATGTAACTATAATTTTGATAATTTCAGCATAGGTTCTATGGAGAATCGATGCCATTCGGAAAGCACTCTTACCGGTCTGCAAAGACATTGGGGTACTTAAATTCACAGCAAGCACTAGCTGATTTTGCTCTTCTCATTAGAAGTTTGAAGCATAATTTATCTTCTGAGGCATCCCCTGTTCTTGTCTTTGGAGGGTCTTATGGAGGAAGTAAATCCAAGCACTCCCTTCATCATTTTTTAGCTTTCTTACATCATTCTTGAAAACTCAAATCAATTCCTTTATGCTTGATGGAACTTATTCTGAATATATATTTGTTGCTTGCTATTCACATGTTTTTATCATTAATGCATATAATGGGAATTGGGAATTTTTTTTTTGTTTTTTTTTTTTCCCNCAAGCCTAATATTGTTTGGTTATTGCTTTAGTGCTTGCTGCTTGGTTTAGACTAAAATATCCACACATAGCCATTGGAGCTTTGTCATCTTCAGCCCCAATCTTGCAGTTTGATACCATCACTCCTTGGTCTAGTTTCTATGATGGAGTCTCCCAGGACTTCAAGGTGGAAAAAATAGGAAAAAAATAAAATAAAATGAAAGTTGTTCGATTTTTCATCTTACGGTAGAAAAATAAATGACTGTATATTGAAATGGATTCGGTTTTCGGGCAGGATGTGAGCTTAAATTGCTATCAAGTAATAAAGGACAGTTGGGCCGAATTGGAAGCTTTTTCAAAACAAGGACTAGATGAACTCAGCCGTGATTTCAGGGCTTGCAAGTAAATTTCTTGATATGGTCAAAATTATGAGTTATGTATGTTCACATAAGTTAGTGAGAAATTTTCATGTCGTTTTTTAATGTCACAGAAAAGTTCGGTCGATTTATTCTGCCAGAGACTGGCTTTGGGAAGCCTTTGTATATACATCGATGATGAATTATCCCACGGAATCTAACTTCATGAAGCCACTTCCTGCATACCCGGTTAAAGAGGTACGTAAGGCTAAAAATCCGTTACAATATATGTATTGCAAAGTTAATTCAAATTTTTTCTAACCAACTCTTTTTTTTTTTTTCTTCTTGATGAAGATGTGTAAGATTATCGATCGATCATCCCCAGAAGCTACAAAGCTAACTAGAGCCTTTGAGGCTGCTAGCTTATATTACAATCACTCGCGAGATGAAAAATGTTTCGAGTTAGAAAACGAAACCGATGATCATGGCCTCCATGGTTGGAATTGGCAGGTAATTGTTAAGTGGCATTTGAAGTAGAAAAATGGGATTAAAAAGAAAACGAATAAACGAATACTCCTTTTTTCTTAATCTGAACTCAAAAATCTCAGGCATGCACAGAGATGGTAATGCCAATGACAATCTCGAACGAGAGCATGTTCCCGCCATCTTCATTCAGTTACAAAGACTTCTCGAATGATTGTAAGAAAGATTTCGGAGTAACCCCTCGACAGCATTGGATCACGACTGAATTTGGTGGCTCGGTTAGTATTTAATTTTACAATTCTTTAATTTCAGTGCATTATTGATGTTTTAAGCATGGAGAAAGACTGAATAAGAAGAATCTTTTACTTATTTATTACATTTTTAACTGTCTTAATAGAACATTGAACAAGTGCTGAAGAAGTTTGGCAGCAACATTATATTTTCCAGTGGACTGCAAGATCCATGGAGCAGAGGCAGGTTCGTTCGAAAAGAAAAAATATTATGTGATTGTATAAACTGCTTTTCGTATAGAAAAAAAAATTGAGTTGTCCAAAACAGATGACAATCAAATTTTTGCAATTTAAGTGGGCAAATTAAAAAAAGAGTTCATTAAAATCTTATTTAGCTACTGGCCTTATGCTGATAATATTTTACTTCAGTAGCTGACGTTTTTCGAATTTCTGTATTTAGTGTGCTGAAAAACATATCTGCAAGCATCGTGGCTCTAGTGGCTGAGGAAGGTAGACACATTTCATAACAAATTAAAGCAGCTAATTGTGTTTTATTTATTATTTATATATTTGTGTAGTTTAAAAAGAATTCCATACATAAAGGGTTTTCATGTTGGCAATACATACAGGAGCACACCATACGGATTTGCGGGCATCAACGAAAGATGATCCCCAGTGGCTAATCGAGCAGAGGAAGCAGGAAGTCGAGATTATAAGGAAGTGGATATCGGATTATTATTCAGACATGAAGAAAGATTACAACTAGTTAACGACCAATATGAATATTGTAATGTATTTGACGTCATTGTTGCAAGAATATGGGAGAAACCGAATCGGGTTTGTCTGGCATCAGCCCTGAGAACAGAGAAGAATATCCTATGCATTGTTGGGTGTGTGTACATACCTGTCTGGAGAATAACAAATAACAGTACGAACGAAGAATGATGACGAGCGGCTCGATCAAATGATGAACACAAACCACTAACACTATCATCGAACAAACTCAAACAAAGAATTCAATTAAATAATCAAAGTCGAGGCACGTAAAATACGTTCTCACAAAATTGCCATTGATTAATGCCCGCAGTTTTCGACAAATGTCTCTAAAATACAATGACTTTTATCTTGTGTATAGTGACACTTCAATAAACAAAATTTCGAAGAACTTACTTGTGCTTAGAACTCTCAAGATTGAAGAAATAATCATGAATACAAGATGAACATGAACTATCTTATGTTCTATCCCAATTTCGTTAAGTTCTCACTAAAGAATGGGGCATTCATAGATATTCTTGGACTTCTCTAGGGGTTTAGGTGTCAAAAGACACCTTCTAGATCGTGCACGATCGTCCAAAACCTAGTAGGAACATTTTAGGCATGAGTAAGTGTGTCTGGGTTGTGTACGTGACGAGCCGTCTCACCCAACAGTTGGGCTGAAGCAGTTGTCGCACCCGCGACGGGGCTTGGCGAGCTCCTGTGCACTGAGAGCTCATACACGTTCGTCCGGAATCAAAACCGTGTTCCGTTTATCGATCAAACGATATTTTAGGGAGAATCTTTATTTCTAATCCTTCTCTTCTTGGACTTTGATTTGGATCTTCGAATGTGGACTGACCATTTGGATTTTTTTGGGCTCGAGTTTGACTTTGATTATGGAGTCAAATGACTTATTTTTATATTAAATGCTAAGACATGATTTGATTTTAGAGCTTCTTGACGGACTTTTTCTTTTGATCTCTTTGGAGACGAATTTAGACTTGAATAGCGTTGAATCAAGGGTTTGGCAAATGTAGGTTGAAAGTCGCAAATAAAGCTTTTGATTAATTTGGATTTGACTTGAGATGAGTGGATGTCGTCTCTTTATCATCTCTATCGTCGATCTTCAGTTTGAATGTTCTTGGATCTTTATCCTCTCTATATTCTCCTTCGGATGTACTTCAGAGGCTCGGAGGTTATTCTACGTCGATCTTCAATTTGAATATCTTTTAATCTTCAAGAATGTCCTTTAATCTTCATAAAACGCGTTTGAGTCTTCAAGAAAGTTCTTGAGAGCCTTGAATTATAAGGTGTGAATTCTGACTTTGTGAGAACCTTATTTATAATTATAGGTGTAGGAGGAGAGTCCTCAAGAAGACATTAATTTGATTATCTTCATGATTTGATATAATATTTTATCCTAAGATTTTTTTTTATATGGGCAAAAAATAATTGTTTTTTAATTATACATCTTCTTTATTTTGATTTTATGTCTAAAAATAAATAAAGACATTTATTAATAAAATGTTATGTATGTCTCCCATTACATTTTGTTAAAAACAAATAATTTAAATTACAATTACAAATGACAAAAAGAGCATATTTTTTTTTTAAAAAAAAATGATACATAGCCAGTACAATTAAAGTATTTCCGACGCCATTACTCATTCATTGCTTGCCAGTCTTAGTGAGAAGTGAGAACACGCAGACGGCTACCGAAACCTCCCAAAGCGAATTAAAACCAGTGAAAAGCAAAATCATACAGCGCCCACAAATAGTTAAAGATACAGATCGATCCATATAATTATAATTTAATGAACTAGGGTTGGATCTCATTTTGTCACGCACCGACACACGCAGTTAGCTGAAGAAAGGAGAGGAGAGGAGAGGAGAAGCTATGACCCGGAGATCTGCAGCCTGCTTGCGGTGTTGCTTGGTGATCTTTGCGGTGGTCTCTGCGCTCTGTGTGTGTGGGCCCGCTCTCTACTTCAAGCTCAACAAGCGCTTTAAATTGACAGGGGTTTCGGCTTCTTGTCCTCCGTGCAACTGCAAATGCGCTCCTCCGCANCTTGTTCTGATTCAGCTGAAATTTACTGAAATGTGAGGCGTCATGATATTTATTTCATTTCGACAATCTGTTCAAGCTGCAGTATATTCAAGTCTGCTTAAAGTGCCTGGATAATCTTGTATCTCTCATTCAAAGAGCACATTTGTCCTTTTCTTTTTTCTTTATGTATGGTTCTGATGGGATTTGAGCTTTAAATCTTGGGTGGATATGCAATGGTATATTAACTCTGGTTTAGGATAAATTAGTGAGTGGTAATCATTGTCTAGTGTTGAATTCTACACTTAGGTTCATTGTAGGTTCTATCTTGTAAATATTATGCAAATGAGGCAGCACATAGATGTACTTAAGCAGTAAGATAGTAATCTAAGTACTTAGCCAAGAGAAATGCTAATGGTTTGTTATTCTTGTTACTATACTGATTTCTTCTGTATTATGGTATCCAAATGTTGTTGTTTGTGGTTCTTACTTTTTACCTTATATTAATGATACTGGGTTACATGCAATCATCCTCTGCTTTTTCTCTAATGGGTGGTTCTTTTTTGAGTTGCAATAAACTGTGGTGGTTCAAATCCCTTTGGTTGACAGTTGGTGCATTTATTGTTCATGCATCCTAACTTGCCACATGAAAAATTACTTTTGAAACAGAGAGAATGCATAATATTCGGGCTTGTTATGGTTCATGCCTCGAGCACATCTATCTTCATAGACAATCATGATCAGATGATTCACTCCTCACCGGTTAATGGTTTAGTCATATTTATCGTAAACTTTGTGCTGGTAAATATGGAAAATGTGATGCTCTTTCCCTAAACAATGGGTTATTGGCATATACCTGCAGTCCGGCTGAAAGGGTAAAATTAAGAAAATGAAATTATGTTAGTTTCTATCAGGAACTGTTGTGGTGTTTTACACTTCCTTGGTTTCTTTTCTCACTTTCAGCCTAGTAAACTAAAAATTAATTAATAAAAACGAGAAGGGACTGAAAAGTGAGGTAGCTGCTGAATGCTTACGACAAAAATGACTAGCTACTGCATTACTTCTTACCTAGATAACATATCAGAGAATATTAGAATCCTCCTTTGTTCACCTTTTATCTTTAAATGATTATCGGTTTTTTTATATTTACGGCACTTGTTTGAAAGGGTGTAAGTATCATTTGATTCAGTCATGTTACTGATGCTTGTCCATTTTGTTTTTCTTGTTTCTGCAGGTTTGGCTAATCTTTCTGTTACAGGTATATTAAATGAAATCTTCTCTTTCCCACTGTACTTTCTCCTTGGAAGCAACATTTCATGGTGTGCTAACATCCAATTTATTTTAAAATATTCATAAATAATCGGCACCAAAGAGGACCTTGCCTTTTTTGTCTTTCTGATCTCTTTTCAACATTTTATTTGATTGATGGCCTTGTAACTTCAATGGGTTAATTCAGATTTAATGATATATGAGACATTGTAATTTCTATTCTTAGAAACTCAACAACAACAACATACCCAGTATATTCACAACAGGTTGGGGTCTGGGGGGTCAGTTGTACGCAGACCTTACCCTTGTAATTATACAAGGAGGCTGTATCCGTAGCGACCCAAGGTGCATTGCGCCGTTTTATATATTTTTTTTTTCTAGAAACTTCACTAATAGAAGAAGCACTAGAATTTAATTGAGCCATTTTGATTTAGTCCATTATTAGCACTATGCCAGGAGAATTGTCAACAATGACGCTTCCAGCTCCATTTGCAATGGACAATATTCTTATTCTTAGAAACTCACTAAGATCAAAATCTGGTCATAGATGATCTGCGGGGTGCGGAGGACCCTTTAACTTTTGCAGCATAGGTGTGGCCTTTTCCTGATATTTAATACAAGGGATGCCCAATAAAAGCACACTGAGGTGTAGTTTACTTCCAGGAAAGGCCATGTAGCTTTCAAACATAAGAAGACCACATAGCAGTTCCTATTTACCTTACAACACATCCTGAGGGCAATGGGGTGCACTTCTGTAAGATATAAGCTGGTGCAAGGGGTGTATTTCTGATTCGAAATGATATCTGATATTTTTCACTTGTTATTTTTTCCATTAACATTAAGGCTGAACGTCAAGAATAAACCCTTAATATGGTTACCAGTTTTTTTCTAAATTACTTAGAATTTTCATTTCATACTATTAGAAAACCTCATAAAGTCTCAGCACAAGTCTCTTTTCTCAAATTCAGGTTTTCTGCCCTGAAATTCCTAGAGTT